>DF358215.1:17496-85858 GCA_000787875.1 Solanum virginianum
TGAAATCTGATCGTAATCAAGCGATGGACCTTTTCTTTATCAGTCGACTATTATATTATTACTACCTGCTCGTTTTCATTGTTTTTGGTTTTTTGAGCTAAATTTCGTTGCCTTTTTATGGTTACCAAATTCAGCATCCCCATCTCATTGCACCTAGTGTGATTTGAGAGGCTGAATTTCCTTACTTCTTCCCGATGTCGAAATTGATGTGTGATGAAGGAAATGCATAATGCCAAATTTAGCTCAACTCGGACTTGTTGGGTTTTTTGCAAGCAAAGTACATACTCTGGGTTTTTTTTTTTTTTTAATTAGGGTAAAGTTGTATTCATCAGCATTAAGGACATGCCGGAGACCTCCAGAAATTGAGTTACAACATTTCAAACCACAAAAATCATCTATTAGATTACATGTTTCCTATAAAGTCTATAATTTATGCATACTGTTCTATTCCTTCTTTACACCAAAGACACCAAAAATAAAAGGTGGTCATACGCAACCATTTGACCTTCTCAAAAAGAGTAGCCTTGTTTCCGAAGCACCTACTGTTTCTCTCCTTCTATGTGGACCACCATATACATGATGGTATTGCATTCCACCATTTTTTCTGAGTATTACTCCTCCCTAATCAAACTACTGAATAGATCTGCTGTGTGTTCTGGCATGGTCCACTCTGTTCGTGTTAGGCCCAAAATAAGTTGCATAATAATGTTGTCACTCTATAGTGTAGGAACAAGAACAAGTGGTTATAATTTCCTCAGCTTCATTACAAGTGGTAATAATTCTTTTATACAAGCAGAAATAAAAGCCCAAACATAGGTTTGGTGGGCAACTTGCTAGGTTAATGCATCGGTTTTAAGAGTATCATTTACTTGTCGATCATTTGGTTTCCTTACAAATATCATTTAGGTAGTATATCACATTCTCATTCTGCAGTTTTCATGCGTGGGCCTCTATTTATTAAGTGTTCAAGCAATATTATAGAGTACTTCACTAACTTGGTAGTTGCTGTCAATATGCAGCATTGGCCTTTCTTCTCTATGCCTGGAGGACTGTATTGTGGGAACTGGGTAATTGGAAAAAAGCAGTGGGTGCTGTCTTCCAATTTCCTGTTTACATCTCGAAACTTGCATTGGCCGTTGTATACCACTTCATAGGAGATCAGATCACAGCTGTAATTAGATTTATTGAATCAACAATTTACTCCATTCGAGCTTTCTACTCCGGTGTAGTTGCATACGCACCAGTACAAGAGCTGACAACAATCATTGTTTTGTCATCTTGTGTTCTTGCTATTGGTGAAGCGGCAGTTCCAGATTCTGTGAACAGCCAACCATACCTTCTTACAGCTGCTGGAATAATGGGATTTGCTGCTGTGAGAGGTTACATCTCCGAGCTGTTCTTTTGGTTTCTACTCTTGGGCTTGTTTGCCTTTGCTCGATTTATCAAAGAAAGAGATTATGTGACTTCTGCAATGCCGGCTGCTGCTGCATTAGTTGCTGTGGGAGAGCCTTGGGTTAGACTGGTAGTAATGGTTTCTTATGCTGCTTTGGCAATTCTGCAACATTCGAAGACGCCTTTGAACAAAAGTGAAAGTGAACCTACCGGTGCAATTAAGAAGGTCCCGTTTCCCCTGATATGTGCTGCATTGGCCATTGGTGTCCGACTTGCTGCAAAATGGGCTGGTTATCGACATTTAACATGGATGATCGTTTGATATGCAACAAGCCTGCCCCTAGTTCGTGCTAATAGAGCATTCTTAGTTTGTTAGTTTCTACAGTGACAACATGTTTCCTCATTTGAGCAAAATTGTTTCTCTTTATTTACCTGTCCAGTTCTATATATACAACTTAAGACCTTATTTTCTTCCAAATTATGTTCTGAATGTACTAAAGTTGTCTTTGTTGCCTCTACCCTATATGAAAATTGCCTCTCACAAACATAAAATACAACACACTCAGTAAAATCCCACAGGTGGAGTTTGGGGAGAATAAAATGTACGTAGATCTTCCCACTATCTTATAGAGATAGAGAGATTGTTTTCGGAAAAACCTCGTCTCAAAATTAAGCCCATAAGCAGAAGATACTAGATATGAAGAAAAAGGGAAAAAAAAAGAGAAAAGGAAAACAACTAATAATGAAAAACAAATGATAGTATGTATAATATGATAAAAGTAATATATATAAGATGGATAGAGACAATACGAGATATAAAGACACGACTAATCTTACTAATTTATTATATCATAGAGTCAGATATCAATCTATTCTTACTAACCTATTAGCTTTATATCCTAATACGCGAATTTAATTTTGTTTGATGTTACACTTTTGGTCCATTCAGTACCTTTGTCATTAGCAAATTATCTCGTATTTAAGCTTGTCATTAATGGAAACTGCAACATCAAACACAAATTATTCAAGAAGGTCAAATTTTATCTCTAAATGCGACTACAATTAAGACCATGAAGCTTTGTTAGGGATCAAGGGCAATAATAAATTGGATAATATTAAGCTACATTTCTCGATTTCAATTTCAAATAAAAAGGACAAATTTAACCTAGTTTCTTCAACTACAATGTGGGAGAGATAAAAATTGTTTGATATGTAGGATAAGATGAACAAAAGAATCGTATTAGTTGGGATATTCATGAAATTATTTTATATGTTTTGTATGAATAGTTTATGTATACACAATTTTTGTGTGTATCATAATTGATAGTCAGTAATAACTCATGTATAATTAAGATATTTCGCTTTTTGAGTATGTTTGTATTCATTATTGTAAAAATAACGCAATTAGACAAATATATGATACGTATTTACATTATACAACTATAATTTGAAAAATATTATACTTTATAGATATAGTTAGAGTTTTGATATTATTCTCTCTCCTCTCCTCCTCTCCTCCTCTCTGTCGCCTCTCTCCTTTCTCTCTGGCAATTTTTTGTAAGATATATAATTACATATCAGTTGCATATATACAATTATTTTGACAGATATACATAGTCAATTTGACAAATATACATATATAATTCGCTTCTCTCTACTCTCTACCCTTTTTCGCTCACACTCTCTCCTCCCTCTCCCAATCTCGCTTGTCAAATATACAAATATATATATGTATATTAGTTACACATATGCAATTTTTTAAAAGATATATATATATATATATATATATATATATATATATATATACACACAATTCACTCTCTCCTCCCTTCCAGGTCACACAGTCGAGATTATGCTATGTAATTATATATGTAAAATGTAGTTATTTAACTATATTAAGTTTCAAGTTTAGACTATTTATAAAAATTTTTTATTATTATTTTATCTTATATATTTTGATATAGATATAAATTAAGGACATAAATGTTATTATATATTTTAAAAGTATCCTTTCAAAAATTTGAGTGGATTCAACGAATTATGATTTCGGCTAATTTTGTACATGTGTTAACTAACAGCCCGGGTCCAGAGCAGCAAAATTAGGGTTTCACCGCCCCTTTCTTCTCTATATAACGCAAACAATCTAGCCTCCTTCACAGAAACCCTAGCTGTCATCAATGGCGTCTAAAAATGTGCTCTTTTTTTAGCGTTTTCTTTTCATTTTTAATTAGATCTCCCTGCACGTAGCCTCCCGGGCTCATCTGATTTAATTTTACTTTTACATGAAGTTTAGAAGCCCCAAAGCTCGTGCTAGACGTTGTACCGTTAAGTGTTGCAGTTATTGCCTTATTGTACCTTTTAATCCATGGCTTATCTGTGTCAAATCAACGGCGAAATCCATTTTTTACTACTCTTTTTTTTGGTTAATTTGGGTGTTTGCCTCATATCACCTTTAGCTTTTCTTCTGATTCAATGAAAAATATTGCTAGTCAACGAGGCATAGAGAAATTGCGGTGTGAACGTGGGGTTTATGCATTTTTTTCTATTGTTTTACTCCTAAGTGCACTGCTATATTGCTTAATTTTAAGTTGCCTTCGATGTTGGATTCTTTGAAGATACACTACTTTCGAAGAATCGGACATGGATAAACTGATTTTTATGGGAAAGATTGTTTCTTTATAGATTTTGGGCTATGATTAGAAGATTTATCCGCGCTTCTGAGAGTAATCTATGAAGTATATGATAAAAGTAATGGTTGAATTTCTTAATATGAGCCTAATTTTTCTTATTTTTATACTAATTTATTGTAAAGCTATCTTTTTTGTTGAAAATTCTACTATTTTATTTGGATTGAAATTTGGCAGTGATGATACAAATTCAGCTTTAATGCCAGTTCTGCTTCTGATATTCTGTGATTGATAGAGCTGTTCATATTTCTGAGCCTAAAAAAAATCATGTTTTTACAATTATATTTTTACTTAATTAGTTAATTATAATTATATCTTGTTGAAAATGTTTGTTATCGATAATGACTTGTGTTAATTTGAGGCCGGTGATGTATGGTAATTGTCCGTACCATATGAGGAGCTTTAAGCTCCATTGATGTTATATTACCTTTAGCTTCTGAGGCCTTTTTATTTTTTTTCTTGTTGTGTGAATTTAGATTAGTCGGGCTCCAGAAATGTGTCCTAGCCTGATTTTGGATTAGTGGGGCTCTATAAAGTGTGAATCTTGATTAGTTGGGCACCAATATGGATACTATACGTTGTGTTATAGGAGCCTTGCTATACTAGGACATTGTGTTAGGAAACCTTGCTATGCTAGGTGTTGTTTGGTTCTCATGGATTGAGATATTTCATGGGATTAGTTATATCCTGTCGTTGTAGTACAAATGATCAGATAAATAATTATGGATTGACTTGCTTAATTATGTTTAAGTTATGATTAGAAGGCTTCTTTATCTGGTTGTCAAAAACAAACTCCATTTTTGATCAACTCGTTCCCTAGAAGCAATATTATTTGTGTTGCTCTATTGTATTTTTCTCCTTCATAACCCCCTTCTGTCAATTGTGATTGGAGAATACTGTGGAGCAGCTACATTTTTAAAATTTTCAAAAATATTTCCCATTAGAGCTTTGTAGCTTGTAAATATGTTGTCTAATTTGCTTATGATGATATAATCCATGTAACATGAGGTGTAGTGGATCCAAGTCCCTGCATTGCAGGGTGAACCTCTTGGTGAAACTACATTACATATGATCATATTGGATTCTTCCGAGGCTTTAGTGTTTTTTATGGATAATATTTTCGGTTTGGGGTTTTTTTGTTTTTGGATTCTTGATGATGAAATGATTGAGTTCACTATACCCTTGCTCCCTTAAATTTGGGTGTAGGGTCTGATAAACTCATATAGAGTTTTTGAGTGCTGTCATCAGCTTCTTCTTTTGTTACATGTTTGGAGTTAAATAGCAGCACAACATCTTTTTGTGTTTGTCAAGAATAATGTGTAGGTTCTTGAGGTGGTAGGAGGCTATGTTGCTTGGATTTTTTGAAAAATGTTGTCTCACTTGTGTCGGATGCTGCAGTTGGTGATTAAGAACATCTTATATACTTCAGTATCAAAGTCATTGCTTGATTATTAAGAAAATTTTGATCATTACATTTGACTGTTTGATCAAGTGGTGAAGTTGGTCCTGAATTGTGTAAAGACATTCTTCTTCTGGTTCAGTGCTGCAGGATTTTGAATTGTTAGGATCTCTAGAAAACAACACTTGGAGATATTGTGATTTATTGGTCCACTTGTTTGTTGATTTTTACGGCTCGTTTGGTTTGGATATAAGTTATTATCAGAATTATGGTTGCATAAATTATGTTGGGATTAGTTATGCTCGTTTTTATTGTTTGTTTGGTTTGATATATTCAAAGTACTATTCATGGTACAATTTCTAAGAATAAGTTGGTTACCATTCGTTTTATTTAATTTTTTTATTTTCTTTGCAAGCTTTAGTTGTTCATTGTTGTGTTATACAATGCATTTCATGATTGTGTAATGTGTTTTTTAAAATTAAACTTTCATCGTACTTAACTTTATATAAAATTTTCATCTTATTTAATTAATTTTTTTAATCTTGTTTATCTTAAAAATTAAACTTTCATCGTATTTAGCTCAAAAATAAAGTTTTCATTTTGATATTAGTACAAGCCGACAAAATATTATAGAAATAATTTATATTTTAATTTGTATATAAAATGTATTTTTTAAGTGAGTGATAAAATATTTAATTTAAAATATATAATTTAGTAGTGGAGAGAAATTAGAATATAAATAAATATTAGATAAATAAATTCAACTTATTGTATATTCATACATAGAAATTGTATTTACAATATATTCTTTTTAACAAAAAAATATATAAAAATAATAATTAATTAAAGTAGTGAATATTAAAAAATGTGTTAATATACATAATATGGAAAGTTGTGCGTTTAAGAGGAATATTTTTGTTATTTCACGTAACTTATTTTAAGATAAATTATTTTGGAATTATTATTTTACTCAGAGGAGGGGATAATTTATCTATCTCAAGATGAATTGCTAATCCTGAGATAAGTTATTCACCCAGAGGAGGGGCTAATTATTTCGGCCCAGCCGAAAGCTATACGTACACTGAAAAGCTATACGTACACTGACATTGTTTTTCTTAATTGAAGCAATAATTAAAAAATAAAATATTTAAGTATAAAATTGAGTAATAACTCCTGATAGAGATTGATACGATTCAATTCTTTGTAAAAATAAAATAATGTTAATGTAATATGAAGTTTATAAAATACCGAATCGATATTCCAAAATGGAATAAAGAAAGAAAAGGTCAATATCAAGGGGATATAAAATTGTCTGAATATTGTAATAAAAATGTCAAAAATATTTATTTATTTATTTACTTGTTTTAATTTAATAAAAATATTTATTTATTTACTTGAATTGAGATATTTTGTAATAGCTTTTTAATTTTATGAGATAGTGATAGGTAATAAGATGTGAACATCTTATTTTTCTTGTTTAAATTATTGTTGTTATAAAAATATTTATTTTAGAGAATTAGAAGTGTTTAGTCAAAAGTTTATGAAAAACATAAATATTTTTGAGTAGTAATAGAAGCCTAATAAAATAGTTTTTTCAAACATTTACGTAATATCGACCAAGCACAACTTGATACTTTAATATTGAGAAAAAGTGTTTTTGAATTGATAAATCAAATATAAAAATATTATTTTCAAGGCAACATAATTATACGAGTTTAATTAAATAATGTATATTAATAGTGTAGATAATTTTTATATCATCAAGTTATTTTTACATGTGATGTATCTTATTTTTCAAATTCTAAATCTCACATTTAAGAAAATTTAGATGTAGATATTATTTGAATAACTTTATAATATAAAAGATTATTTCCACCGATGTGTATAAAATTTAAATTTTAATTACAACTAAAATTTTTGATAAAAAATTAGTCTATTATGTTGTTTTCATCTTCTCTATTTTAATTCAAACAAATACAAAATTTAAAAATATAAATAAAACTTTTGGATTTTATAATTTTAAAATTTTAAAATTAAACAAATATATATCATCTCTAACATGTCATGTCAATCTTATTTAAAAAAAATGCTATGGAAAATATAAATGATAATTATTTTGAAACAAACTATGTACACAAGAAACATATATATAAAATTAAAATGGAGAGTCGTTCTAAAGATGTATCACATGTAAATCTAAGATAAACCGTCCATTTGGGATCCATCTAATTAAACAAAGAAGACTATGATAAAATTTTATTTTTATATTTAATTGGTCAAAATATTTTATCTAAATATGAAAAATG
Source organism: Solanum virginianum (assembly GCA_000787875.1). NCBI lineage: Eukaryota > Viridiplantae > Streptophyta > Magnoliopsida > Solanales > Solanaceae > Solanum > Solanum virginianum. The sequence goes on from DF358215.1 coordinate 25,281, forward strand.
ACTTTTTATTGACTTTCTTAATGAAAAATAAAAAGTCATCTCCTCTCAATCGACATAACCTCTTCAACTATAGTTTAAAGTTTATGAGTTCAGAATTTTAATTTATTTGAATTATTGATTTAAATTAATAATTTATATATATTTAATTTTTTTAAGATAAATATTAAATTTTGACCAAAATTATTACGTTCGCTCAAGTCTGTAATCAGTATACTAGCTCTGACCTGCTCCGTTCTCTTGACTAGCTCCACCCTATGCCAGTATTCACTTGCCTTTAGGTTTAAATTGTATTATACTCGTGTGCTATATTATACTTTTATTTATTTACTTATTTATGTATTTACTTTGAGCCTTACTTCACTTTTTGATCATATCTAGGTCGTCTTGCGGATGGGTTTTGAGACGGGGGTTCCCGGAAACAGCCTCTCTATTTAGGTAGTGGTAAGGCTGCGTACATTCACCCTCCCCAGACCCCACTTGTGGGATTTTACTGGGTATGTTGTTGTTGTTACTTTTTTGTTACGAAATGCACCTAAAAAGAAAAGAAATTTAAAATTTAAAAGGAGCTTGGATAAACCAATTCCAAATCCAGATTTTTGGACCATAAGGGAGTTGACAAGTTTTTTGTAAGCTGTGAGACTTGTACACTTTTTCAGACAACAGAAATAATGCTACTACAGTAGTAGTACTATCAAGATTTGATAGAAATATTGAGAAAGTTTCAATCTTTGAACACTTGTGTTAATAGGAAAAAGAATAGAAGATGAGGGGTTTCACATATTTAAGCAAAGTTCTTCATAAACATTCTTCTTATTCTAAACTTCTGGTTCTATGTTCTGTCAGGTTATTCTTTTTGATCCCTTCATTTATGTTAAATTGTTGTGAAGTTCATGTTTTTTCTTGCTGATTTTGCACTAACTTGTTTGTTCTCTGTGTGATATAACTCTGGTTTTGAACCAAAGAGCTTATTCAACTTCAGCTCTTTTGTTTCATTGCTCATTTGATCCTTAGTTAGTTAGCTTAAATCAAGATTTGGCAGAAATATTGATAAAGTTTCATTCTTTGAACAAAAAGAAGATGAGGGGTTTTAGATATTTTAGCAAACCTCTTGGTAGCCATTTTTCTTCATTTCTTCTTTTTGGGTTCTTGATTTTGTATTGAAGGGGGGACTTGACCAGGGTGACTTGACACTGGTAGAAAAAAGCCTAGCAAGGGCCCTCAATTTTTATTTTGACAATAATAGGTTATATATTTTAAAAAAAAATACTAACTACTATATACAGTGAAGATTATTTATTTTATATAAAAAGAAAGAATTATTAAAATAAGTTTAGTACATTTGGAGTATAGTAATTTTTTAAAAAAATTCTGCTTCTCAAAGAGATAGTTGAATAAAATTCGTAAGAAGATATATTACTTTATTTTTTGAAGTTCAAGGCGCATTCGATTTTCGCCTTAGGCCACTAATGTGCTTGAATCGTCCTGGACTTGACATATTGCAATATACTATTTGATCTAGAAAAGCTAAATGGACGTGTTAGGGTGGGTCGCACTCTCACATTAGTTGTTGGCTGACAGTTTACTTATATGGACTTGGGTAGGATTTAGTTAGGTCCGCATGCCATATGGTTACGTGGTATCAAAGCCAAGTTCATTTCCGTTTAGGCTCTCGGTCCATGCTCCAATATCATCTTACTGTGAAGGGAGACATGAACTGGTTTGGCTGTGGAAACTTCTCTCTCTGATTACTAGGTTGTTATGGATTTCTTACTTCGTCATCTATGTTTCTTATAGTCCTAATTATATGCCTGTTAAGTTGTATGAGATGAATTGCATTTGTACAATTCACAATTGGACTAATGCATTTATTAACAGTTTTGGACTACTAAACTATAATGACGCCCTTATAATAGGATTGATGTTTGATAAATAAAATGTTGCGGTTTCTTTGAAGGCTGATTTTTTTCATCCTTATTTGGTAGAGGATTTGCTACTTATACTTATTTTCTGGTTGTTACAGTACTGGAGGTCTATTGGTATACGCAGAATCGAACTTAGAGAGTGGAAATCAACAACTACCTGATCCATTCCTCAAATTTCTTACAGACAAGAGGATTCGTTTCATTGGTTTTGCAATACCGGAAAAGAAAGATATGTTCCCATTTGAAGAGCTAGGCTTGACTAAGCGAGTAGTGGTGCTTGGAACAGGATGGGGTGGTACCAGCTTCCTAAAAGATCTTGATATTTCTTCCTATGATGTACAAGTGGTTTCGCCGAGGAACTATTTTGCATTTACACCACTGTTACCTAGTGTCACATGTGGAACAGTTGAGGCACGAAGCATAGTAGAGCCGGTTCGGAACTTAATAAAGAAGGTTTGTATAAGATGTCTCAACACAAACAAATCTGAAACTCCAGTTTTGCTTACATGCTGTTTGTAATATCATTTTGTACTCAGCAAGATTTGGAATGAATAGCGTAGCGTTGTGCACTGCATTTTAGAAAGATTCTTCTTCCCTTCAATGCTTCTGCTTTCACTTGGTTTTCGATTGTTCTAACCTGGTCCGGGGAATTTAACATTTAGTATATGCTTAAGTTTCTCCCAGGCTGTCTTGTTTTCTTTTGAAGTTTTTTCTGTCTCTTCTTGTTTATTTCTTATGACCTTAGATAGAAGGTTTGGAGGGTGTAGATTAGGTTAGAAGGTTAATTGGTTGTTGAGCATTCTCTTGCTTTCCTGCGTCATAGGTGGTGGTTGTACTTGTACCTACTATCTTACCAGTACTATTTTTTTTTAATAACCGAGAAATCCATCTGTGGCCGGCCCTGGACCAACCACAACCTTCTAAACTTAATGGGCCTGCCCCTCTACCCTTCTCCACTTAAATACTAGGCTTCGCTTTGCATGGTGTGGGGCTTGAACCTGTGACCTCAGCCACAAATCCTCCACCCTTTGCCACTTGAGCTAGGCCTTGGGGGCATCTTACCAGTACTATTAGCAATATTCTCATAGTTTCTTGTTCTTCAATTTCGGTTATCGCCTATGTTTGTTTGTGCTTTGGCTATTGACTTATTTAGCTGTTGTTGCTGTTCTTTCTTCTATATGTTGTGTATTGTTTTCCATTTAGCATGATTTTATTGTTGTTACTGTTCTTTCAAACCGAGGTTCCATAAAATAGCCTCTCTATCTCTACAATGTAGGGGTAATAAGGTCTTCGTACACACTACTCTCCCCAGATCTCTTTTTTGTGGAATTATACTGGGTATGTTGTTGTTCTTGTTTAATTCTTGTTAATTGGTCTGGCAGAGAAGTGGAGAAATCCGATTCTGGGAAGCAGAATGTCTAAAGATTGATCCAGAAAACCACAGAGTATTTTGCCGTTCTGGTATTAATGATAATTTGGTGGGACATAATGATTTCTCCCTACAATATGACTATTTAGTTATTGCAGTAGGAGCTCAAGTAAATACTTTTAACACACCAGGTGTTATGGAACATTGCCACTTTCTGAAGGTAGGATTCTCTTCCATAAAGCCTTTCTTAACTTAGTTGGGGTTGCATGGCATTCTTACCTATGTTGCTCGGCCTCTCAAAAAATATTGCCGGACCATGTCGGATCCTCCAACGATGCATTACTTTCGGAGGTTCCAACACTCACCTGGCGATATTTCCCAAGAGTTCGGACAACATTTTTTACCCCTGCAAGGGAGGTGTCTATATTCATTTTTGAACCTGATCAGATTGAGGCATCCTTATTTTTCTTGAAGTGTAAAATTTCCTTTCTTTGAAAATAAATTAATCATGCCTAGTACAGGAAGTCGAAGATGCTCAAAGGATACGGAGGACAGTAATAGATTGTTTTGAAATATCTGTCATTCCTGGCCTAAGTGAAGAAGAGCGAAGGACCAACCTCCATTTTGTTATAGTTGGAGGTGGTCCAACTGGAGTGGAATTTGCTGCTGAGCTGCATGACTATGTTTATGAGGATTTGGTAAAAATATACCCTTCAGTTAAGGATTTTGTGAAGATAACAGTTATCCAGTCCGGAGATCATATCCTTAACACGTAAGATGCACCATTCGTAGATTCACTTTACCTCTGCACTTTAATGCATGCTATAGCCTCTTTGATGTTGATGTGATGTTGAAAGATTTGAGAGTGAGGAAGATAGAGAGGCGTGAACTGCAGAGTGGTCAATTGTAAAAAGTGCATAAAAGTGGTCTGTTGGATCTTAAAGTGCTAATGAAGACAAAGAAAAAAAACAGAAATGTAATGCAAAAAATTACCTACAAATGAAATGTGCAGCACATTTTTGCATTACTTTCTAATATTTCATGATTTTTCACCTCGACCACGTCTATTGTCCCACAAGCCTGACACATGACAAATTCGATGTGGCTGAGGATAAATAAATACTAAAACTTTGAATTTGTGCTTGACGGTTGAGCTACACGGCTCCAATTGGAAGCTCTAGTGAAGATAAACTAGCTTTGTTAAGATCATATCTATAACACATATATGCATTTGTTAACATCCTACAACTTGTTAAAGTTATTGAACAGGGCAGTAAGGCCGAGTAGGGAGCCGGAACAAATGAAGCTCAAGACTAAAAATATTGTATGAGGGGCTTATCATGGCCATAGTGAAAACCTACATACAGTCACCTAATTCACATCACCTTATCGCGGGCATACCTTTATTATACTTCGCATACACTCTTGCTTGCGAAAACTAGACATACATGTGGCATTCATTTGTGGAGTTGCAATACTAATAAACGTTATTGGTCTAGTGTTTTGTCATGTTAACGTGTTTGGATAATTGAATATATTTCAAATCCTAATTTCCACTCAGTTAAGAGACAATTTCAAGAGCATTTTGAATCAACAACTCTGAAATCACAAATGTTTGTCTCTGCAGATTTGATGAAAGAATAAGCTCGTTTGCTGAACAGAAATTTCAAAGAGATGGAATTGAGGTTTTAACAGGTTGCCGTGTCATTAGTGTCTCTGATCATTTCATCAACGTGAAAGTAAAATCTACAGGAAAACACGTTGAGGTACCCTACGGGATGGTTGTATGGTCAACTGGAGTTGGTACCCGTCCATTTGTGAAGGATTTCATGGAACAAATTGGCCAGGTATCTCGCATTCCCTTTCTCTTAGTATTTCATGTTGTTTCTGCACTACGTGCATACTTAAATAGTTACTCTTTTTGAGTTTAATTAATTAATGACCATTAACCTTTTCATTTTCCCTTTGCAGGAAAAAAGGCGTATTCTGACGACTGATGAATGGTTGCGAGTAAAGGGCTGCAGTAATGTGTACGCGCTAGGTGATTGTGCATCTATAGATCAACGTAAAGTAATGGTAAAGAAGCCTTGTACTCACATATTTAATCAACTTTTGATCTATACTGTATTCAATTCTTTATCTGTACTAAAACTTTTCTAGATATTGATAGTTAATAGTCCATGATTTATGCTGCATATGGATAATAATAGTAGTTTTGTTGTGCCATGTCAAACCAATACTTTTGATGTTACGTACAATAATTTTTCTGTCTATTATGAATATGCACACCCTAGGAGCGATAAACCTGTTGGTTCCTGATGCACTTGGTGTTTCAAAAATGATTTTATGAGCTCGAGTGATTCGTTTCATCATTCTTTCTAGAGGAAGTTGCACCTCTGAATATTCGTTCTTGAAAATGTAATCCTAAATTTCATTTAGTTTACTAGTCCCTTTGACTTTGATATGCTTTATTTGAGTCGAGGGTCTAGCAAAAACCACTTGTATACCTTCACAAGGTAGGGTAAGGGTGCGTACAGCCGTACACACCACCCTCTCTAGACCCCACTTTGGGATTTCACTAAGTATGTTGTTGTATCCCAATAACCTTAGTTTTTACTGCCATGCCTTATAAATGTAAGATGGACCAAAATATTCGATGAAGTTGATTTTATTTAAACAGACCATTAGTTGCTGTCGTTGCAGTTAATCACTTCAAACTTTTTGACCATGGTTAGAATATTTGGCATCTTAACAGTATTATCAAGACGAATGAAAATAAAACAACAAAAGAATGAAGTATACGCTGCATGAGGATGGTCATACATCTTATATTCTCCACATTTACGTTTGCTAGATACTATTTTTATTGCCTTTATATCTTCCCCCTGAATTTTCATTTCTGTGAATCTTCGCGGTCCAGGAAGATATTTCAGCCATTTTTAAAGTTGCGGATAAGGATAATTCGGGAACACTAACCATTGAAGAATTCCGAGATGTTGTGGAAGACATAATTATCCGTTATCCTCAAGTGGACTTGTATCTGAAGAAGAAACATTTGTTAGAGGCGAAAGACTTATTCAGGGATTCTGAGGGAAATGAAAGAGAGGAGGTAGATGTTGAAGGTTCTAAGTTGGCCCTTTCTCATGTAGATTCGCAGATGAAAAGTCTACCTGCCACTGCTCAGGTACTTCTTCCATTGTTCAGACTTCATGTAGATGTTGCTCGGACTCTCAAAAAATATTACCACATCCTTTCAGTTCTATCAAAAACTGCACTGCTTTTGAGGATATGTTTGAAGAGTCCGATCAATATAGCTTTTCACTTGGTTTTGTGCTTAAGTTCAATTTCTTATTTTTTCACATGATTTAGGTTGCTGCTCAACAAGGTACATATCTTGCTAGATGCTTCAACCGCTGGGATCAAGTCAAAAGTAATCCTGAAGGGCCTCGCCGTTTTAAAAGTTCTGGACGTCATGAATTTCTACCCTTCGAGTATATAAAGCTCACCCTCTTTGAACCTTCCCTTTTCTTATTTTCTTTGGTGCATGTAAGCATACTGGGTTAACTAACGGCTGAAGCATGACAAGAATTTCATTTTCGAGAAATTGTTCTTCTATACAACAAAAACTTTTTGAGATAATGGTCATACACCTGAACTATCACTTTTTCGCAAATTTCACACCCCTATTAGATGTTCCATTTTCCAACTTGAATATTACCAGCTGTTCCATTTTCCTATTTGAACTGTCAGCATCTCTGTGTTAAAACCTACCTAGTTGAGTAGATGGTGATAGTTCAGGTAGGAAAGGGAACAACTGATAGTTGGCCTATCAACTTTGAGGTGTGTTTTAATATATAGATGGTGATAATTCAGGTCGGAAAAAAGACTAATTGATAGTTGGAGTACGAAACTCATGAAAAAATGACAGTTCATATGTGTTTTTGACTATTAACTCAAACTTTTTTAGTAAAAAGCATTTGTGACTTCAACAAAAAGATCAGAAATGTGGTTGCCGACCCTTTCTCCTTTCTCCCTTTTCTATGCATTGTGTTTTGTTTAGAGAACCATTGAATTCACACTTACCAGCAACTTCTTCTGTTATTAGTTGCTCATGTAGCTTATTGACACCATGATCTTGGCTTCTAACCTCCTTTTCCAATTGGTAAATAGATACATCTTCATTCACAATAAATTTCATTATGCATCAATCCTCTCTCTCAGTGGTCCTTGGCTTGACGATATATTCCATTTCAGGTATCGCCATTTAGGGCAATTCGCACCTTTAGGTGGAGATCAAGCAGCAGCAGAGCTTCCCGGGGATTGGGTTTCTATGGGCCATAGCACACAGTGGCTATGGTACTCTGTGTATGCAAGGTAGACAGCTGCCCTCCATTTTACCTTATGCGTCTTACTTGCCGTTTTTAGTCTATTTGAAGAAATAGTTCTTTCTGTATTTAGTATGTTATGCTTACATTTACAGTGGAAGTATCTATACAAATTTGAGACTGAAGATACTATTAGTCCAACAATTGATGCGAGTATTCCAACTACATTTGAGTTTTTAATTTCAATATTTGCATTCTTGGAATAACATGACCTGTTTAAAACCATACTATTTAAAGCTTGTTTGGTGTTTTTGGTCTGTTACACCCATGATGATAAGATTCAAAAGTGTTCTTTACATTCGTAAACTTTTTGCCTAGTCAAACTAAGACATAAAATGAAACGGAATGTATCTTTTCTTCCTTAAGTATTCAGAGTCTAAATCTGGCAATTTTATTTGCATTTCAGCAAGCAAGTTAGCTGGCGCACGAGGTATTTAGTGGTTGGTGATTGGGTAAGAAGATACATTTTCGGGAGAGATTCAAGCCGGATTTGATGACTTCAGCGTCATTTGGATAGGCAGTTCGCGTTCTTCATTGTTTTGCTTGACATGCTTGGCTTGTTATGTATATGCTTGTATCCGGCTACAGCAGTTGAAGCCGGATATTGATTTTATGAGTTTTAAGACTGTACATGTCTCATGCCATTGTAATTGTGTCTCTTCCCATGATCAGTTCCTGGAGAAATACACTTTGAATCTTGGCAAATTTGAATGTATAAACTTGTTAGCCATTGTCTGAGATTGTTAGTTAGATTGTAATTTCTCTCTTTTTCCATTTTAGCTTCAAGCATTTGGTTTTCGGAACTTATTGACCTGATTAATTTAGATTTGCATCTACGCACATTATGAGAGTATATATGTAGCATTATGATTCATAGCGCGCTTGCAAGCTTTTGGTACAAGCTACTATCTGAGTCAACATTGAACGGATGGTTTTGTAAGGTTTTCGTGGAAAAATCAGCGGGGAGATCGAGCACCTGGAAAATTCGTGAGCTAACCCACGTGAAAAACTAAGAAAATGGCACAATTCCTGTTGTGTGACCCTCTTAATACTGTAAAAAGTAGGCCGGACCTACTAGAATTAATAGCTATGTAGTTACAAGACAGTTTTGTAAAGTCTTAAAAGAAAAATTGGCCCGAAGCCTTGGCAGCTAAAAAATTTGTGGGCTAACACACATGAAAAACTTTAAAAAAATTGCCTAATTCTTGTTGCATGACCACTAAAAATGCTCTAATCAATGTATAAAATAGTCTAGGGCTACTAAAATTATTAGCAATGTCGTTATAGATGGTTCCATAAAGTTATTGCAAATAAATCATCTTGAAGACCAGCACATACGAAAAATTGAGAAAATTACCTAATTCTTATTGTGTAACCCCTTATATTCACCTAAATGCCATAAAAAGCAGGCTGGACCTACTAGAATTATTAGTGGCATCATTATGGACAATTTCGTAGAATTTTATGGGAAAATTGGCTTGGAGCCCTGGCACAGGTAATATCTGTTGGCTAACGCACACAAAAACTGAGAAAATTGTCTAATTCCTGTTGTATGACCGTTAAAATGCTCCTAGATACTGTAACAAGCCAGCAGACTGAGCCTACAACAATTATTAGTAGCATCATTAAGAATGATTCATTCTGTAAAGCTTTTACAAAAAAATCATCCCAAGGCTTCGCCACCAGAAAAATATGTGCTAAAACATATGAAAAACTGAGAAAATCATCTAATTTCTATGGTGTGGTCCTTAAGATGCTCCTAAACGTAGTAAAAATCTAGTTGGACCCACAAATTATTAGCAGCATTGTTAAGGATGGTTTTGTAAAGTTTTTGCAGAAAAATTGGCCTGGAGCTCCAGCACTGGAAAAATCCCCCAACTAACACACGAAAATTTGAGAAAATCACCTAATTAGTGTTGTGTGACCCCTAAAATGCTCCTAAACACTGTAAAAAGCAGGCTAGACCTACTAAAATTATTAGCGACATTGTTATGGATGGTTCCATAAAATATTCGCATAAAATTGGCCTGGGGCTTAGGTACCTGAAATATTCGTGGGATAATACATACAAAAAATTGGGAAAATCATCTAATTCCTGTTGCGTGGTCTCTAAAATGTTCCTAAATGCCAAAAAGTAAGTTGGGTCTACAAAAATTATTAGCAATGGCGTTACTGACGATTCTGTGAAGGTATGTACCAAAAAATCAGCTCGAAGCCCTGGCCCCTGAAAAATTTGTGGACAAATAAACACGAAAAATTAAGAAAATGGTCTGATTCCTATTGCGTGACCCTTAAAGTGCTCCTAAATGCTGAAAAAAGAAGGTTGAGCCTATTAAAATTATTAGAGGCATTTGTTACAGACAGTTCTGTAAAATTTTACAGAAAGTTTGGCTAGAGCCTTGGCACCTAAAAAATTTGTGGGCTAACACACAACAAAAAGAAGATAAAATCACCTAATTCTTGTTGCATGACCTCTAAAATGCTCCTAAATGCCGTAAAAAGCAGGCCAACCCTACTAGAATTATTAGTGGCATCGTTATGGAAGGTGTCGTAAGATTTTCATAGAAAAATCGACTAGAATCTTGGGGATCTAAAAAATTTTGGACTTAACATACAAAAAATTAAGAAAATCACCTAATTCTTGTTGCATGACCCTTAAAATGCTCCTAAATGTCATAAAAAGCAAGACGAGATTACTGAAATTATTAGAGGCATCATTATAGATGGTTTCGTAAAATCTTTGCGCTAAAATTGGCTCCGAGCCCGAACCAAAAAAAATCCATGAACTACCACACATGGAAAACTAAGAAAATCGTCTAATTCCTATTGCATGACCAGTAAAATTCTCCTAAATGTCGTAAAAAGTAGGCCAAGCCTATTTGAACTATTAGTGGTGTCGTTATGATGGTTCCGTAATGTTTCATAGAATAATCATCCTAATGCCGCGTTACCTAGAAAATCTATAGGCTAACACACATGAAAACTGAGAAAATGACCTAATTTCCTATTGTGGTGCCCCTAAAATGCTGTAAAAAGAAGTCCAAGCCTACTAGAACTATTAACAACATCGTTATGAATAGTTCCATTTTGCAGAAAAATTGACTCATAATCTCGACAACTGAAAAATCTGTGGACTAACACAAATAATAAACTAACAAACTCGCCTAATTACTGTTGTGTGACAATTAAAATGCTCCTAAATGCCATAAAAAATAGACCGGGCTTACTGGAATTATAAGAGGCATCATTATGGATAGTGCCATAAAATTTTTGGAAAAAATCAAACTAGAGCCTTGGCACTTGAAAATTCTGTAAACACACAAGAAAAAGCAGGTCAAACCTATTGAATTCATTAACACTGATGTTACGAATGATTCCATAAAATTTTTGCGGAAAAATTGGCTTAGAGCCCTAGCATCTGAAAAATCTGTGGGCTAATACACACGAAAAAGTGAGAAAATTGCCTAATTCTAGTTGTGTGACCCCTAAAATGCTCCTAAACACCGTAAAAAGGAAGCTAGGCTAGGCTTGTTTATGATGTTTAGGAGCATTTTAGGGGTCATGCAATAGGAATTAGGCAATTTTATCAATATGGATTTTTCAAGTGCTAGGGCACCAGGCTGATGTTTCTGCTAAAACTTTGCAGAACCGTCCATGATGTAGCCACTAATAATTCAGTATGCTTGGCTTGCTTTTTACAGTGATAGAATTCACAGCTCATGGATGTAATTGTGGAACTCAAGCATTTTGCATCTCCACTAATCGAGTTCCACAAACAGAATCCACGTTTCATATTGTCAACTCATGAAAACTAGATACTGAAAATTTCAAGCTAATTTTGTATGCTAAGTGTTGTGTGTACACATACTTTATTACTAACTCGAGAAGGTGGAGAGATTGTTTCTGGAAGACTCTCGACTCAAGTAACAAACATCAGAACAACTAACAGAACAATACAAAAGTAAAGAGAACATAGTAAATAACAAGGAGATTGCAAAATCATGTTGTAAGTTTCTTATTAAATGATATAATCAGATACCACATAATAATGAATGGCCTAAAAGTGTGATTCTCTTCAATCATTTCCAGAATAATCTACTTAGAAATTCAACTCACATTTACACTTGCAATTGATCAAGAAACTAGTATGCAAAATCCTGAAATGCCAATGTCATAATATCTCACTAACTCACAAGAAACCATTTTCCATCTACTATTATATATATGTCACAGAAATCAATATGGAGGTTGTCACAGTAGAACATTTTGAACAAAAGTGTGGGATTGAAGAATCAACTGACATGTGCAATGTCAACATCCTCAGGAATTTTGAATGTGTCTGCTGCCCCGAATTTCCTCTGTGCTTCTGCAACCAAATCCTCCTCTTCACTATCCCCGTCATCACCATCATGATTGACTTGACTTGAAGGGTCATGTACACTTTTGGATATGCAATCATGGGTAGCAAGCATCTTAACTTGGCCAAGATGAGCGAGTTCTACCACAACTGTGTCATCATCTATGGGGAGAGGCTGCTTCCATGGTTCCCCATCAATCCTCATGAATGTGTGGTCAGCTGCACCCTTATGAAACTCAAACCGGATACGATGTGCCTACAAACAGGAAAGTCGAACAAAAAGTTCCAGTGAAGGCAGCTCGATTTTTAGCAATGAGTTCAGACGAGAAAATATATGTTTTTACGAAGTTACTAAAGGATATGTGCCCCCTGGACAAAGCAGGTTATGCCAACATATGAATGTGGTCTGTGTATAAATGTGCATGCATAATATATGTACGCCCTTATATATGAAAGAACGAATTAATATCCCAAACCTGTGCAAGCCGCGTTCCATGCCCCTTTGGAGCAAGAAGAACCATTCCATGCCAAGCATTTCTAAAGCCGACAACCTCAATGAGGCCATCATCAACAAATGGTGGAGTCAAGTCCCTCTGTCCATTACATTGATAGGTACATGATTAGAACAGAAAAAAGGGGAAGGAAATAAAGGTTTTCTAAGACATAAATCTATTGATATCACTACAGGCACGCAAACATAGAAGACAAGAAAAAGAAATGGTAGATGGTGGAAGAAGTAAATAGAGTACAGACATCTCGGCGTTTGTTGCTATTTGGTGTTCCCCAAGGATTCAGTCCACCAGAAAAGCTGGGCAAGTTTAAGCACACAATTGACCTGATACTGCAAGTACAACAGGACATTCAAAAGAGGAAAACGGTTAAAAACTCAAATGTTTCATGTTTTGCAATCAACTTGCAGAACATAGAGACAGATGCTACGATAAACCAGAATTATACTACAGTATAATCTTCTATTGAAGAAAGACAAAAAGGAGACTATCTGTTGATCTTCTAAAGTTTCCATGTTACAAGAAATAATTGATGCTACCTGGGAGGGACGTCAAGGTTTTGCCATTCGCCGTTCTTTTTCATTATCTTAACCTTGGCCAGTTGAGCTATGTTCCTGCAGCAAATGCAAACCCGTAAGTTCTCAAAATATGTGCCATCAAAGAGGTAATTGTAAATATAATGAGTTCTATAAATATTTACTTGAACCATTATCCTTTCATCTTGATATTTTAAAAAAGCATGATGTCTCTCCTATTTGCATACATTTTTCGGCACAAGTTATGCATCAGACAAATTAGGAAATCCCTGATAGCTGACGAATTTGAAGTTTTCCTTTCTTTCATCTCATTGTTAGTAGTCCTATCTCTGGGTGCGGGTGCTTAAGAAAGAATTCAGATTTTGCTGCATTTACTTTGGCACGGTTTCACAAATTGCAGCTTTTAACTAAAAGTGTTTGTCAGTTATAATGTTAAAAAAAAAAGATTCTGAAGTTGGGAGTTAATCCAACAGAAATGCCCATGAAATTTTTGACTATTTAATACAAAGTTGTGAATTTTTGGCATGGTCACCACCATCATAAAATTAAAAATATAAATATAATGAAGTCCTCTTCGTTGTTTCTCAGAATATTTAACTAAATTAAACATATCTAGCGAATCAGTGTCCTTGTGTGCATGAGAGATTACATTATAATTATTGTAAGAAAAGATCTACAAGAAGTTATGTATTAAGCCCACTGAACCTTGAAGAAGGATGAACAAGGGACGCACAAAACCATCCTTGCGTACATCCAAGCTTTGCATATGTACTCTGAGGAGAAAGCCAGGAAAAACATGAGGCAAATGTCCACAAATAATGCGTAGTTTAGAAGAAAACGAAATGCTTGTTTTTAAGAAATAATCCAGGGTATTGCATTTATATGAGCATAGAGTACTGCAGGAGACCATAGGCTTAATCTCGGGCAATGCTAAATCACTATCTCATCAAGGAAAAAGTAAACAATAACTTCATTTAAGCATGAACACTGTCAATGGATACCATCAACGCCATTTATCTAATACTAATATTAAGCTGAACAGAAAATGTGACATCCCTTTTCTGATAATACACCATGTGATAGTAACGATACTTTCAATGTTCTATAGCAATTTTAAATTGCTTCATATTGCGCAACTGTGTTACAAACTTTACATCATTCAGTACCATGCTATCTGCAGTTTATTGAGCTTACCTTTTTCCTTTTAATGATATTAATGGTCATATACATCAAGAATGTGATAGTTAACAGAACAAAGATCCATCAATATGAAAATCAACACTTAAACAAATGGCATCATCTTAAAAAAATGATCCTGCCTTATGATGAATTTGGTCCATATGCCTCAGGTGCAAACACTAAATTCTTGAAAATGGTAACAGTGAGGTGCCAGCACTAATTATTCACAAACCACTGAACAAATTAGGTGAACTGCAAAGTATACTTCCCCACAAAGCATTTTTGGTCAAACAATCAATTTAATGTACTTCCCTTTCAGGCAACTGATTCCTCTATAATATGCAAATGATCGCTATAGAATTATAATGTATAATTTCATGACTAGAGGCAAAATCCATCAAGATCCTATCGACAGCTCATGACATTGATTAATGTGGATTGGTAGAAACATGTTTATCTTATGACAAAGGTGGATAACAGAATGAATGAGAAGTAACATGAACAGAAACGGATGGAAAGCAGTCCCAAGAAGTGTAATAGATCTTAGAAGAAACTGTATAGCGTAACTATGGAATACAATGATATATCACTAGGAAGTAGAAGTGCCATAACTTTGAAGTTTCTCATAGCTATCTCTAACAAGCGGAGTCTCACCAATTTCCCTCTCACACTTGAATGCAAAGAAACTAGGACAAGCCATCTTAAACAGTCTCTAGCTTTCCTCCTTTCATTCCATTCTTCTACTCTTCTGGTAACCTAGCCTACAGAATGAGAGCATCTCTTTTACAATTTTTTCTAGTACATTTTAATGTTGCTCTGCCATTGGTCTCAACAAGGGAGATATAAAGCAGGAGGCCCCACCTATCCAAAATTTAATATGCTGAAATCCATAAGAGGGTTAAAAATTTTAAATCTTCTTTCTTTTACCTCGTGTCTGAAAAATGAAGATGCAAATCAGCCCTTCCGAAAGATTAATAATCTCCACAAATCCAGTCCCTTCTCTGGAAAGAACCATTACATCTCACCTATCGGTTTATCAGCTCCGTCAATTGATAAATTCACAATAATTTTGTTTTCTCTACTTTTTCAGGTAGCGCAGAACTAGAATCGATTGAGTACAAGATAGATATTGCTATAAAAGGATACACAATGAGTCATATAATATATGAAAATAGATCCAAGTCATCTTATTCCTCATATTCAAGAATAAATGTATAAAAATGGAACCAAGTCATCTTAATCCTTCGATGCACTTCAATACCTGATTGACAAGCTGGTTTTTGAATTTTTCTGGGTGCATCTTTCGTTCTGAATGAAATGCATATGATACTTGTGCATCCATACCTGAAGACACAGAGTATTTTAAGATTAGGCGTGTTATTAGATAACAGTAGTACAAGCAGCATCGTACTTTCATAATACACTCAACTTTCCTTTTCGGTTTGAGACAACTCGTAGCCACCTTATTCATGTCAACTACAATACTAGGATGCTTCATATCCAAACAGAGGTTGTTATTCAGTAAAATCATTGTCCAGTTTAGGCCTTCACAACCTACCTTATAGACTTATTTCAAAAGTTTTATCAATTGATTCTTTCTAGTTTTATAATACAAAGAACCTACTTTCTGGTTTCAAAATTTACACTTCGAATTAACAATGAAAGGAGCCATCTTAAAAAATATAGAGATTATTCAATTTTAACCCGAGAAGCTAGATTTTCTTATAATATCGTTTCTTGTTTGACATCATCAAATGTGGCAGAAAAAAAATGAAAACGTTAGATGGCTTCAGAAACATATTTCATAATCAAGAGAATATTCCTTACCCATGCTGAAATAATTCCAGAATCCTCCACGAAATGTATGGCATCCTTCCTGTGATATATTAAATTAGTCTGATTATTGCTATAAAAGGAAAAGGAACAAAGAGGAGCTTATGCTCTACTATTTCAACAAAAATAAAGCTTGTAAGAGGCAATAAAATGGAATATGATTCTCGAAACCCACAAATTGCCAATGCATGTATCTGCTTGGCATTTAATGATCAAACTAGAAATTTGGATAGGAATGTCATAATAGATTCACATACCTGCGTGAAGCAGGACCTCATAAGTGCAAGTTAATACATAAAAACCCAGTTCGAAAATTTTCAAGTAAAATGAATGTGGCAGAGGCATACTTATAATAGGTTCAGGTACTTAAGTGTGCTGTAGTCTTTCAATTTGCATTCCGATTGGTGGTAAATTTGGACCTTCTTGTCTAATGAAGATTATATTAGAATATTTAATGTAATAATTTGCATTCAAAAAGGAAATAGGTCAATGAATTAGCACACTGCAAACAATTGTAAAAATATGATATTCCAACCTGAGCATATACGCTTTTTGAAATAAAGTCGCTTTAGTATAGAAAACGGAAAAGAGCAAAAACAAAAGAAAAATACCAAAACTTGGTGTATGGAGCAGGAGCTCCGTAGAGTTTTTTCATACAGTAAGTCTTGTAGAGAATGTAACACACCAAAAAGAAAAGTAAAGATGACAGGGACCTTAGGCGCACAAGAAGATAGAGCTAGACTAGTATGCTACTGTAATTTTTCATGTTAGACAATAGAAGTTTCCTCATGTACAGCTCTTACCACATTAAGATCATGAGAAGAAGACAACCGGTGAAACGCATGCAACGAATGAGGCAATTCAAGTGGTGCAATAGGATCACAGGTACCCTCTTTTGGTGCTCTCATCCTCATTAGAATGTGCCAACTGTTTAAACGGCAAATATTTCAATTTGCTGATTGGTCTCAATCAGTGTCATCAGTAAAACTATAAAAATCACTTATAATATTGTGTTGTACTGTATAAAATTAGACAAAGCAGCAAGCCTTAATAAGAATAACGGGTAGAGCAATAATAAAACTTCTATAGATCAGAACTTCCAAAAACCATAAAAAATTTATGTTCTTAAATTATTATGGTTGTGCAAACTGCAATATTTTAACCAAAGATCTATCAGCTATAGGATATATAATTGTCCTTAACATAACCACAAAACAGAAGAGTTTTTGAAAATATCAACATTGCTAATGTTACTTCTATTTTGTAAATTAAGCTTTCATGTACCAGCCACTGGCAATTGAACGTCATTTTTAAAGGAATCAACTTTCAATTTAGAAAAGTTCACAGAGGCCACTTTAATATACACGAACTAACTCTTCAAATCATTTGAATGAAATAACCTGTCTATCTTCATTTCTTTTGCATCCATTACACTCTTCAAGAATGAGATAACCGAGTTCTCGTCTGTTCCTGGATTCTTCTTGCCCTGCCAGATATAACAAATACATATTACATGGTGTATCATCCTCTATGATGGATACAGATCAATGTACTATAGATGAGATAAATTTGAAATCTAGCATCTGACTTAAGCGGAAAACGTGTAGATGCTGGTTTGTGTACAAAAATTCATGTGATTAATTGATAATTTCATCATAGCATAAGCTAAACCAAAAAATAGCAGTAAACAATTTAACAATAGTCATACAACTCTATTTGCAGCTAGCATTGGTGAGTTGAGCTGGTTCAGCTAAAGATTCTTACCCAGCCAAATGCGAATGGAAGGTTGTTTCCAGTTCCCAAAGGCACAGTAGCAATTGGTGGTGGTTGAGATAGTTTGAGATCAGATACAACTCCAAGAAGCCAGCCAGCTGTGCCATCTCCACCTGCAACCTAGTAAACAACTGTTGTCAGGCTAAACGCTGGGAAGTTATCATTTGATAAATTTATAAGAAGCTCCCTGGAAATAATAAACTACTACTAAAGACTTGTACTCACAATTATCCTCAGTCTCTCCTCCAGTTTCGCGGCAAATTTATCACCATTGTTCTTTAGTTTTCCCAGATTCAAATAGAGTTTGCGTAAAGCACTATTAGGAGTTGCCTCTCCCAAATCAAAAACCTGACAAGTGAAATGCAATATATGAGGCATCTGCCTAAAACCACAGAACCAGAACTGAAAAGACAAAATGATATAAGAGAGCCATACAATTTATATATCAGGTTTCAAAAGAAATAGTGAAGTGGTGTCTCTAAATTCTATATCCCATCAAAACTTGGTGGCACTGTCACAACCTGACTTGACGTTTTAACCTTTTAATTGGGAGTTGGTAAATAATGACTCAAAAACAAACTTATTTCAATTGTCTCACACTTTATGTTCACCAAGCTTTGCTGTGTGAATCAAGGCAACCAGCTTCAATACCTGATACTTGTTAAGAAGTGATCGATATGTACGAAGAAGATCTCCACCAAGTTGACCTCCACTTTTAGAGTTGATGAATACTAGCACGGGGCATGTAGGTACATCAGATAAACGTACATCATTACTCTGCCTCATATTCTCTGAAAGTATATAGGTAGGAATATAGAAATCTCTCTTGATATTGACACCAAGATTGCTTTTAGGAGAAGCCATAATTAGCTGTAGCTGCAGACCAAAAGTCGCTGGCGAAAATAAAAATTACGAAAAGACAGAGACAAAACCACCACCAGTTCAATACATGAATATGCTACAATTCTGTTATATATACAATCAATCAAGTAATCAACTATACTCAATCTTAAATTAGTGTTTTTGAAAAAAAGAATCCTCTACATTCATTTTTTCCTGCAGTGGTGGTGTTCAACCCACCACCACCACCACTTCAGTACATGAATATGCTACAATCTGTTATATATACAATGAATCAATTAATTAACTATCCTTCAATCTTAAATTAGTTTTTTCTGAGAAAAACAATCCTTGATATTTATTTTTTCTGCAGTGGTGATGTTCAACCTACCTTTTGAGCAACTCTGATAATCTACTTGTTAGCCTGTTAAAACATGGCAAACATGGGACTCTGACATTAGGTAACCAACATCAGGACAGGTCTTGAAGACATGTTAAGAAAACAAACCTTGGATCTAATTCAGCCTTATATAGCTAGTTCAAGCAATGAACGTTGCCCAAAATCATATAAAAGAGACTATGATCCGAAATGTCAACCAACATAGTATTCCAAAAAGAACACATTGAATTTCGAATCCACTAGGTCAACCTTTCCATCCAACATTCAAGCAATCGAGAATTACAACATTCATAGCAATAAAGAGTGCTTTTTCTTGCAACCCTCCTCCGAGTAACATTGTTTTTGGAGCCAAGGGTCTATTGGATGCATCCTCTCTACCCCACAAAGGGAGAGAAAAGATTTGTGTACATTGTATCCTCTCCGAACACCACAAGTGAGATTATACTAGATATGTTGTTGTTAAGCAAAAAAGAGTGCGATCCATACAAGTTTGCACTCATTTCAACATAGTCAACCTAGCCCACAAAGATAGAATAAGATATGCATATATTTTACTCTCCCAGACTCCACTTGTGGAATTACACTACCTATGTTGCTGCTACTGATGTTAAGCAATAAAGAGTGTCACCCATACAAATTTGGCATTCATCTACAGCATTCAGAGCAATAAAGAGAGTGACCCATACAAAGTTGGCATTCATTACGACATAAAGCAATAAAGACTGTTTCTTCTTGCAACTCTTTCCCGAACAACTTCACTTTCTTTCAGCTGAGAGTCTATTGCAAACAGTCAATCTAGCCCACAAAAATAGACATAAGACCCACTTGTGAGATTACAATGAGTACCTTATTGTTCTTCTGTTTACATGCCATTGTGAAATGTGACCCATTATTACAAGGAGCTAGATGGGCAACTTTTCTTCTCAATTATATTTAAAAAATGGGAAAAATTAAAACATACACACATAATCCCGAACTTTTAACCTCTCTCTACGTAACGAAGAGTGTGCAGGGGACCCATACAGAGTTGGCATTCAATTTAACAGCCAAAAAGCAATAAACACCAACACTTTCATGAGGAAAACAAGCAATTACATCTTATATACGCAATTGAAATCATTAAAAAAACGATCACAAAGGAACGCAAAGAGATTAACTTTACTTATGATTCCAACGATGAAAAGAAGAAAATTACAAAAACGAATGAATTCGGATGAGAATTAAGCAAGCAAAGAGAGAATTTTACCTGAAAAAAACAGAGGATTTGGTTCAGAAATTCCAATGGAATCAGCAAACTTTTGAGTGAGAGAGAAAAAAAAACAGAGGGATCTAAAAGTATCCAATGAGAATGAGAAAAAGCATGTGTGGGGGAACGGTTGACTCCGTAAATAAATATATCTTCGATTAAAAAAAATATCACATAAAATAAAACACAAAATATATCATGCCAAAAGGCTATTCATAGTCCCACCACTCAAATTTGAGATTATTTCATAGCCCGAACTCGATGTAGTTTAAAATGGGGAAAGGCTTAATATTGGGTTAGGTTGAATTTGAGCTACAAAAATATTAAGTTTTGGTATCTAGTTCGGAGGGATTCTACTCTTGAAATTTGAAGCGATTTTGTCAATATTTGGGGAGTTTGAAAATTTGAAAGTTCTTGGTGTTCTTCATGTGTTCTTGGGATTCTTGAAGAAGAATGATCAAAAAGACTATATTTGATCCAAAACTCTAATTTTGAAGTGTTTAAAATTGTTTAAGTGGTTTTATAAAATCAGAGTTAAAAAATAGTGGTAAATGAGCTAAATTTTTAACGAATGACATAAATGAACCTTTTCTCAAAGTTTGATGACATATTTGAACTTTTTCCTCCCAAAAATGTGAAGGAATATTTACCATTTATTTTCGTTGGTTAACTTGCTTTGCTAAGCAACCCAGGAGTGATTCCTTAATTATTGTTATTTTTAGTTTCGCACTATATTAGGATTCGTGTTAAAGAATGATGATTCTAACAAGATTTTATTCATTTTAAGGGTTCGAATTCAAGATATCTAGTTAAGATTAGATAGATCTCAATCATTTTACTATAACTTATGTTGGTGCATGGATATAAGTATAACTCCTATGTTCCATTTTAGTATAAATTTTACAAATCTTGTACCTTCAAATATTAATTTCTTTTTATACCAGCTATTTTCTAAATTACTAGAAATTCCATATTTATTGGACATTTTGATACCTCAAAATTCGTTTGATGCATATCGAAAAAAAAAGGAAACAAATCAATCAATTACGCTAAAAATGGGCTGAATTGAAATATTAAATCCAATCACCCATTCAAAAACCTCTAAAAAATAATTGACAAAGAACCTTGCATCGAACTTGCAAGTGGTGAATTCGAGATTGTAAAACTAAAACAGGGGCATAACGTTATCGTTGTTCTTGCACGTATTGAAGATCAAATTCAATGGCCTTTAGCGAAAGATAAAGTTGTCGTAGAACTTGATGAATCTCACCATTTCTACACTCTTCGTGTACCTTCTGAAGCAAATGATGAAGATAGATACGCAGAGAATTTACTCAACTTTTGGTTGACAATAACATCAAAAGGGCAAGAAAGGGTGTTAAAGGAGTTAGTATTGGAGAAGTACAGTGCATTTAGAGTGGAGGAAGTGAAGAAGGATAAAGGGGTTGTCGAAAAAAGGTGGATGAAGTAGATACCTGCAACAAGAGTTCGATCAAAATTGAAGTAGACACTTGCATAATGTAGAAAAACTTGAACTAGATACCTGTAACAAGAGTTCCAACAAAATTCCTTTGTTTCATTGGTTGCCAAACAAAATAACAAAATTGATACATAGCGTAAGATTTATGTTTTTTTTTGTCTAATAGATACTTAATACTTAAAATCAAGTGCTTGATCTGGGTAATTGATACTTAATTAAGAATTTTCATGTCTTTTTTTTATAATGATACTCATCGTTGGATTTTATGAGTCTTCGGTACTTAATACTTTAAGAAGGAGCGTTTGTGCTTATCAAACTACTAATAATTGATAGCTGACATACGTTTTATAATTTTTTTATTAGATACTTGATACTTAAAATTATATGCTTGATCTGGATAGTTGATACTTGATTAAGAATTTTTGTGTTTTTTAGAATGATACTCATCGTTGGAATCGGAGCTTTAGGTACTTGATACTTTAAGAAGAAGCTTTTGTTCTTATCAAACTACTGATAATTGATACCTGCATAAGTTTTATGTTTTTTGTCTAGTAGATACTTTATACTTAAACTTAAGTGCTTGATCTGGGTAGTTGATACTTGATTGAGGATTTCCTTGTTTTTTTAGAATGATAGTCATCATTGGAATCGGAATGGAGATTGCTATGAAAAAGTAGATGAAAAATGGAAGACACTAGGTTTTGGCAGAGGAATTGGAGACGTTCGGTTTCTTCCCTTTTGTTTAATTTGAAAATAGTGATAAAAATTTTAAAATTGAAATTAATCATAAAAAGATTGATTAGACAACTAAAAAAATAGGAAAAGATTAATCATGAAGATTATGTAGATATTGACTAGAATACTTAAAAACTAGGTTTTGGTGGAGGAATTGAAAACTTTTCAATTTGAAAAATAGTTCGTAAAAATTGATTCCCGGAAGGAAGAACAATTGAGCATTCTAAAGAAATAATTTTTATAGAGATGCTTTCACACGTATATTAGTTTTGTATTTGTTAATTGATTTGTGAAGAAAATGTTTGAAAATTTCTTCCCTTTGTTGTTTAGTTTGAAAATAATGATAAAAAATTTGAAATTGAAATTAATAATGAAAAGATTAATTAGACAACTAAAAAATAGAAAAATTATTTAGATATTGATTAGAATACATAAATTAGGAGATAATTTATGATAGATTAAGAAGGAGAGAAAAATAATAGTCTAGGTATCTACAAGTTGAAGAGAGATAGTAGAAATAAGAGATTTTTTAAATATTTTAGGATGATAGGGATTATTAGAAAATATAGTAAAATATATTGTGTATTTATGTAATTTTCCATCATTGTATGGGGAGATGTTACTATTTGTGAAATTAAATATTTATTTAGTTTTTATAATTTTCTCAATTTAAAAAAATATTTTTTGAATTAGAATAATTTTCTCTATTTTGAGAATATTCTGTAAGCTTTATATTAACATAATAAAAAAATATTACACCTAAATTCCTAATTGAAATTAAATATTTTGATCTTTGTGAAATTAAGTGTTTTTCAAAATAAAAACATATTAGAAAAAGACATTATGACATCAAGCTTTACATTTCCAATAGTAGCAAAAAAAAAAGAGTTCATTTCTAAAGTGAAATTATTATACCTCAAAAATCCAAATTATCCATAATTAAAGCATCTAACTTATACTATGCAAATTTGTAAATTCAATTTCTACTGGATGCTAGAAGATTTAACGAATAAAAGTGATTTGTACTTCATTTCTTTAAAAAAAAAAAAATAAACTTGGAGGGCTGGTTAAATTAGAGTGAGAATCAAGCTCGCATTAATAAAATAAAAATTCATGTAATAGTTAATTAATCAGAATATTAATAATTTTCGAAATTTAAAATGGATCCGCCAAATAAAACAAACAATTATTGAGATTTTGGTGTTGCCCATGAATCTTCATGTGGGGCCTATCACTGAATCAATCTAATTTAAAATTGGTGGGCCCAATGAAGCATATTTTGATTTTTTTTTGATATATATATATATATATATATATATATATATATATATATATATATATATATATATACGTGTTAAAATTTGATTAAATTTGAATTTATATTGAAAACTCTCTTATAGGAGGTAAAAGTGCCCTAACAATGTTCTTATTACGACATCGTATGTTTCTTTTCTTAAAACAATAAAATGATGATAATTACAAAAATAAATAAATAATTATATTAGACTTTTCTTTAAAATATCTACTATATAAAGGGGTTGAAAATTACTATAACAAATAAGGGATTTAGCAGTAATAATATAATTGTCACTATTTTATATTTATCGATAATAAAATATAAGTATTTTTAATTATAACTAATATTTTATATAAATATTACTAAAATTTTAACGATTTTGAATACAATAATATTAACTCAATTATTATTAAATATTTTTATGATAATAAATATTACCGTTAAATGAAAAATCTATCATATCAAAATATGAAATTGAATTCATTGGCCTCATTTGTTTGGTAAAGTAGTACTTTTGAAAATGGGAATCAAATTATTGTGCCACCAATGTACAACTTTGCTTTTAATGTTATTTTACATATAAATATCAAACTTCACTTTGTTATCATTTGAAGTTTGAACTCATTAGAAGCAAACGTGAAAAATATGATCACTCAATGTCATATAAATATTTTTGAAGTTTCATAATATTTTTTTCTAATTATTTATATATAATTAAAATTATTATTTTTACTATATAGAGTAATGACCTATCAAAAACTCACATGTTCAGAAGATGCAGGTCCCGCAGATGAGAATGTTGAGATGGATGTATGGACATACCAGGAGTGATAAGATTAGGAATGAGAAACAATTCCGGAAAAGTTAGAGGTGGACCCTGTGGCTGACAAGATGAGAGAAGTGAGACTGCGATGGGTTTGAACATGTGCAGAGAAGAAATACCGATGCTCCTGTGAAAAGGTGCATGAGGTTGGATTTAGGAGTTACATAGAGGTATAGTTGTAACACCTGGTAAAATTATCAAAATACCCTTAAAAGAGAGATGTGCGCATAACGTGTCGTCCTAAGCTTCGATGAAAAATTCGAGGTCGAAAATGAGATCAGCATGAAAAATTCTATGGGAAAATGGTCTTGGTTGATTTTTAGGGCAACCGGATCAGAAGATAATTTTTCAATGCAAAACGCAATTCCAGAATAAGTGTACGACAGACCCGCGACGCAGACTTGCCGCGGACTTATACTTAGACATGGTCCCAATATTTTCTATGGGATTAATAAACTCAATCAAAAAATTTTTGGCAAAAACCCTCGAAAACAACCCAGTCTGCGTCGCGGACTAGGTACCCTTGAGGCAAAGTTTTTTTTTCAGTTTTTGTGAGGGGCATTACAGACCTTTCCCAACCCTACCTAAACTTAAAACACGATCAAAATAGGTCGCTTTGAATGTAAAAATGGTTAAAATCCCCATTCCTAAGTCCTTTCTAAGTTATCAAAGAAGACTAGGGCTAAAGAGAAGAGAAGAGGAGCAAGAATTCAAGAGGCTTGAGGAGAGTTCTCACGAGATTGATTGTCAAAGCTTCATACCTATATGTATGTAAGGCTAAACTAAAACATGTTCGTCCATGTGCCTCCATTGATGGTAATAGAAAGATTGTGAGTATATTGAGTCTCCACGCATGTTTCTTGAATGTTTTCTTGAAAATTATACATTATATATATTTTCATATGTTGATGACCATCATAAACTTGATTCCATGAATTAAATACTTTTCACGAATCATTGTATAAATCCTATATATTATTTTATAAAGAATGCATGAATGAACCTAGGGAATGCATCTAGAGCCTTGACTTGAGAATGTTGACTGTGATTGTGATATGAGTATGATGATGAGTTGATAAAACTTGATGGTCCTATGAGTATCCCTAATTGAACTCTAGAGATTTTGTCTAAATGACTGTTGCTCCCTAGCACACGCAAGTGTATGCGGTCTCACAAGTAATACAGTGACCATAATTAGGGAGCCGGGTTGTCGAACCCAAGAAATTTGATTGTAATTAGTACTTTCTCTTGATTATGACCTTTATGGTGCTTTTAGTAAAAAGAGTTGTTGTTTTATGGAGAATAAATTGTAAACGAAATAACTTTCTAGTAACTAAGATGACTTTCACACAAGATATCAATTAAACCGATACGACTTTGTCTAGTCTTAACAATATCTCTCTCCGTTTGGTTTCCTGATTATTGATCCACGGGGTTTAATGTACTTGAACAGGGTTGCACGCCTCAGCTGGCCTACCGTTATTGACTGCCTAACTACATTGTTGAGCGGGGATAGATAGACCAATAAAAATGCATTAAAGCTATCTTCCCGTTTGTGAACCAAGCAAGGTGTAAGGGTAGTTGTCACAGGTCTCCCTCACACAAATCATCCTAGTTTCCTAGTATTGAACAAGCTCCCTATGCTATTGTATTCTATCCACTCCAACAAGGAAAATATCAAAAACAAAAATCCAAAGATCAAACTAACCAAATTATTGATGGAAAATAGTTCTCTGTCGCCTCTACAATACTTCTTTCATAAAAACTAATGTTAAACCTAAAGTCTAAGATAGAGAAATAATAAAGATCCTGTAATTTGACTTTTCCTCATCGGGTCCTCAGGTCCGTGATGTGGACCCCTTGTTTTCCTATATTCTCGCTTAAATTGCTGACCGGACAATTCTGCATAATTTTGAACAAGTCCGTGACACGGACCTTGCACCTCCTTGGGTTTCACGCCTTTTTGCATTTTACAGCTTCCACAACCTTATTCCCAGGTCTGCCACGTGGATTTTTGGTCTCTTGGTTGCTTCTCCTGATCTTTATTCTCTGATTTCTGGGCTGTGCTCTTCCATCGGGTCCGAGTTTAACCCCAAACATCCCAGTCAATGCAAAATCCTGCAGAAACACAACCAACAGGCTCAATTGGCGCTACATCAGCGAAATAAGAAAAAAAGACACTCAAATACCCAAACTCTATTAATTTGTCCTCTGAATTCACTCTATTTATGCGCGTTATTGGCTAATTAGGCATATAAATACGCCTAAGGTCACCACCCCACACTTAGAGTTTTGTCCGCCCTCGGGCAAATCACTACACATGCATGAGACTCCCTACAATAGTATGTGCAACCAACATTATGTGATCGAAATCTATGAACCATAGTGAACAACTTTCAGTGCCTTGGGCAGAAACTAATTGCTGCAAGCACTCATGTATACATGAGGACTCATGCAGAATCTTTAATAGTTCATCTAGTTCCTAACCCTGAATGATTATGTGCCCTCACCAAGAATAATTACCTATGCACACCACTACGAATCTAGTCAGAAGATCAAGAATAGGTACACAAACAACTCTCACTCTTCGAAAAAATATCTCAAATTGCTTCAAGATTCCATAAGCTTGCCCTTAATGTAAACGTAGACCTAGTTGGCATTTTCTTAGAGGACCATGTAGGTCTTTATTTGGCTGTAATGTAGGTTGCGGGTAGGTGGAATGCATTTATAGATATGGCTGAAATGGTTCAATTTCCACGCGCTCGTACCATATCCTTCACCTCTTCTCGTGCCCCCTTGACTCATGACCCTTCTTTGCCCTTCTTGAATTAAAGTTGTGAGTACTCCTATCCATTTAATTTGACGTAACATAACCCCCTAGAAACACGTGGACACCCTAAACAAACAATGACTAATCCAAGGGAAAATTTTTTATTTATATATTTTTTTATCCCAGTACACATCCGCGATGGATCCGAGATGCGGAAGCATCACAGACCAGCACTGTATAACTGAATTATTTTAGGCCCAAAATAGTGTGTATCCGTGATTGCTTCGCGATGCGAAAGCAACACGGACCCCTACTATTTTGGTCGACTATCTAATTACACTTGTTTTTAATTTTTTTTGACACTATTATTTCACGTACTCTCGGGTGTCCACTCAAGTAGTTCCCTCTTTTCTTATTCACCATGCTCAAGCGCTAGGGAATTAGGATAAAAAATGGGTACTTCATCAAGAAAAAGAGATTGGCTTGGAATGTGGCTAGTCAAAGAATAGGCTAAGGCTCAACAGGGCTAAACTAGGATTGTTTTTCTATCAAAGAAACGCCTAGATCCTCTTCTCTAGTTTCGAATCCTCCCAAGTCTACCTTATATACCGGGCAAGTTGTCAAACCTATCATAACTGAGACTCACAATTAGCTCTCTCACTCTCGACACATTTTCATCCCAAGGATAGCACTAGAGTTCCTATTGTGGTATTCAAATGAATTCATTTAATTAAGCATGCATACAGTAGTTATTCACAAGGCTCAAGCAACCACTCTTTACTATGTTCAACGGTTCGTACACGATGCTCGTTCACATACTATTCCACTCTATATGAACTCGATTTGATGAATGCCCTTAGGACAGTCGTCATCCATCCATCATAGGGCCCCCCTCACTCAACTATGACTACCACAGCTAATATCAACAGATATACAACTACCAACAACTAAATGCATTCACAAAACATCATCACAATAGCCTCTATGCATCAAAGTAGTAGATAACTAGTATTTACAGACCCAACACAATTAAGAGATGTTCAACCCTACAATAAGATGTCCAGACATAAACATAAAACATAAATAAAACTGGTCTTAATACATACCAATATTAGAATAGTAGAAGCAATATCACAGACAAAGTAGTTCCCACCCCACACTTAAACTTAGCACTGCTTTCAGTGCTAACCATACATAACCTGCAAGGTGGGAACTGTGGTGCTCAAGTATCACTAGGGCCTAGTAGGATGGGCTCACCCCTACATACAATGGAGGCACATAAGCTATGACATCTTCCTCATCCTCCTCATTATCCTCATCTTCATGCTCCTCCCTTGGTCCATAGGAATATCATCATCCACTGGCTCTCGGGGTCCAATGTGCAACACGACTTTGACATTGTCATTTAGCGGGTATTCCACCTCAACTTCCTGTAATTTCTCTCTCGTGAAAGGTCGGCCGCCAGTTTGGTGTCTTAGCATCTCTAGGCCGTACATGTGACCCGCAATTAACTCGTCTTGGTAGGCTTTCTCTGTTGTAGTCAGGACTGGGCCCACGTGCATGTCAGGCCCCTTAATATTGGTGGCAACATAGGAGGGAGCCTAATTGAGCGGGCAATAGTCTGCCTTCTCCTCGGGGACACCTGTAGCACGATACAAAGTAGTAATAAGGCCCCAAAGGCATACTTGTGATCCTTATAGGTCTTGGCCTTCCTCATCGCTAGTCTGAAGATTGCCCCATAGTTCAGCTGCATGGCCCTCATGATTGCATAAGTGAGGCACACTCTATCTCTTATCAGATTGGTGAAGTTTGCCCTAGAAAGAAAGAGTGCATCACGATCTTCAACATGACTCTAGCCTCTCTGGACATGTGAACAAAAGAAAAAGAGAGGTGATAGCCTTGCTCAGCATGTCAGACTCATCTCATCGTGGACCTACGCCCAGAAATAGTGTGCCTGATATCTTGGTAGGGCGGGCGAAGACATAACTCATTGAAAGCTCTTGCTGAGGCCTCTTTAGGGGTGCTCGAGATCTAGTTGATCGCCAACGGTGAGAAGTTGACCTCCAATCCATGAATCGACACCGTTTGGGATCGTGGTTCTTCGCTCATGTTGGCGTAGAATTCCCTAACCAAGCTGAGGTTGCATGGCACAGGTGATTAGAACAAGAACCCCAAACTTAATTGATTGCAATGGTTTAGAATTTAGGGGTACTTATCCCGAAGAGAATCTACGTCAATAGGGACATCGGGATAGTATTTTGTCTCATCATGAGACTGGTACCATCTCCTTCCCTCTATATTGACAACATTGACCCCGTATTGACGTTTCTGATCCCTCCTAGTGTCCTTGGGCACATCCGGATATCTCGTGGCTGTTTTCTTGTGTTGGTGGCTCTTGGCCTGCTTGATGATCAGCCTCGGCGTGCACTTGAAGACATATTACCTGCAAAACACAAGTGCAAAATCAGTGCTTATCTCCAAGCTCACGACCCCATGCTTAAACTCATGCCCATGTGGCGAGGGTACTTAGACTTTCCCAAGTCATATGGGCTATATCCCGTACTATTCCATACCCCCACATCAGATTTGACAGTTACAACCGTACAACGTCACATTCAACTCGAAGGCGAACAAATAACCCCCCTAACTAAGAGGTATCAACCCCACACATTCACACACAGGGATTCAACCCTACACTTGCATACACAAGGATTCAACGCTACACATGCATGTTTACATAAGCACACAAATCTATTTCAAACCCAACATGAAGTGTATGGAGGAACCCCCATCAACCTTTTTTAGACAGTTACAAGAACAACCCATCATCAGATTGTTCGAATCCAACCTCACACTTGAATATTTGGCATATGCCAATATCGAAACAACCATTGAAATACAAAGCATGGGAAAGAACTCATAAACCCTAAACTTGTGCCCAATTTTGGGTGCAAATTCGACCTAGGGTTTTCACCCCTCCAAATCATACACCAAACTCACCCCCAGAACCAATTAAACCCAATTCAATGTCACCCAACATGTATCACAAGTGATGAGCACGAAACAAGTCAACCATCTCGCAATTTCCCCCAACACAACGAAAATTCCCTACCTCAAAGCTTAGAACTTATGCAAGAATGGAGTTTAGAAAACATACCTGGGGTGCAGAGAAGACTCAATCAAGATGGTTTGGAGTGCGACGCGAATGTATTTAAACTTGGGCGTGAAAGAGGGAAGAAGAAGAGAGAGAACGATAAAGGATAGGGAAAGAAGAAGGGTTTGGGGTAAATAGGGTAAAAATAAAAATTAAACGGGTGGAGTAAATTAAAGGGGTGGGCTACATCTGCAATTCGGGAATTTTTACACCTTACCGCGTTCCCTCCACGATGCGAAGCAAACATGGATCAACACTTAAATAAACTTTTTCCAAGATGCAGAAACAGTAAGCTTTCGCGTTAGCTCCGCGGTGCGTAGGTTACGCGAAGTGACACTTTAGGGAAATCACGTACCTGGGTGCAAAAATAGTGTGCATCTGCATTTTCTCCACAACACGGAGGCAAGCGGACCCATACTTACTAAAATTTTCACCTGGGTGTAGAAATAGTAGGCATCTGCGATGGGTCTATGTCGCGGAATCATCGCGTATGCTTACTGATTTCAGTAACAATTAAGTTTTACTTTTTATCTCCGGGCCGTGAAATTTTTTTCGAACACCTGGACATGCTTGAAAACACTAAAACAATGTATTAGACCAAGAAAACACAAAGTATTCCCAATAGATCATAGGAAATTGAGGACTGAACTTGTACAGGATCCGCAACGCGGAGGCATCGTGTACCTATACTTGTGCAAATTTTTCTTACTTTTCGTATGGGACCCCCTCTTTTTTTTTAGAAAGGAAAATAAACATATCTACGTTACCTCACCATGGGTTGCCTCCCGTGCAGCGCCTAATTTAATGTCGCGACACGACGCATGTTGTGCTTATTTATCTTTGGCCAACTCAATGGCCTCAACTGTTTGATTCATGTCCACACCATAGTAATGCTTGACTCATTGACCATTCACCAAAAAAGTTTGGTTCGTGGTCAAGTCCTTTAGCTCGATTGCACCATGGGGTGTGGTTGCTACCACCACGTATGGTCCACTCTATTTGAACCTCAATTTCCCTGGAGACAATTTAGACGTGAGTCAAATAGCAATACCTGTTGGCCCAGCTCGAAGTTCCTCTTAGTTATGTGTTGTTCGTGTCACTTCTTCGTTTGCTCCTTGTAGAGCTTAGCAATTTCATAAGATTGGAGTCGGAATGATCCAACTCATCCAATTGTCTCTAGTCTCTTCCTTCCAGTGAGTTTAGGATGAAGTTTCAGCTTTTTAATCGCCCAACACACCTGATGCTCGAGCTCTATGGGCAAATGACAAGCCTTGCCATATACCAGCCTGTAAGGAGAGGTTCTGATTAGGGTCTTGTACGTAGTCCAATATGCCTATAATGCTTCATCTAACTTTTTTGCCCAATCTTTTCAGGTGACATTCACGGTCTTTTGCAGTATCTGCTTCACCTCCGGATTGGACACCTCCACCTGCCTGTTGATTTGCGGGTGGTATGCTGTGGCCACCTTGTGCCTTATCCCATACTTTGCTAGCACATTCTTCACAGTTTGGTTTTAAAAATAGGTACTGCCATCATTGATAATGGCCCTTGAAGTACCAAACCGTGTGAAGATGTTCTTTCCAAGGAACTTGCTCACCACCTTCGCATCATTGGTTGGAAGGGCTGCTGCTTTTACCCATTTGGAAACGTTGTCCACAGCTACCAGAATATAGTGGCAACCGAATGATGGTGGGAATGGCCCCATGAAATCAATGTCGTATATAGAAAATCTCTCCTTCCGGAATACACCTCCTTACCATGCGGTCAGCTTCCTACTTGAATAGGTACAACTCATCCCATATATATCCCTTTGCATCATGGGCTAGCCTCTTCTTCTGTTGATATGTTGCATCAAGTGGGAATACACCACTTACCAAGTAATTTACAATGTCAGCATACTATGATAATTGTTCTACTTCAATGGCTAACAGCTGCTCGTCCGAAAACTCTTCTTTGATTTGTAGTTGCTCACCTATGTGGGCATCAGACTCCGAATAAGATAGATGATCTGCAACCTAGTTTTCACTTCCTTTTCGGTATTTGATCTCGATGTCAAACTCTTGGAGCAATAAGATCCATCTGATCAAGAGCGGCTTGGCATCTTTTTTGTTGAACAAATACTTCACTGTCACATGATTTGTGAACTCCACCACTTGGGTCTCCACCAAATACACTCTAAATTTATCAAATACATACACCAGTGCCAACATTTCCTTTTCAGTAACTGTATAGTTGCCTTTTGCTGCATCCAAGGTTTTGCTAGCATAGTATATGGAATGAAAGGTCTACCTTTGTGCTGCCCAATACCGCCCCTACTACTGTATCACTAGTGTAATATATTAGCTTGATCGGGATACCCTAATCAGGTGCTACCAAGATCGGAGCCTCCACTAACTTTTTCTTCAGTGTTTCGAACGCTTGCAAACAAGATTCATCAAAGTGAAACGATACCTCTTTCTCCAATAGGGCGCACAACGGCTTCGCAATCTTTGCAAAGTCTTTAATAAACCTGCGGTAGAACCCCGCATGTCCCAGAAAGCTCCTGACTCCCTTGACTAACACCAGTGGTGACAACTTGTCAATCACCTCTATCTTCGCTCTGTCTGCTTCTAACCCCTTCTTGGACACTTTGTGGCCTAAGACTATCCCCTCATTAACTAGGAAGTTACACTTCTCCCAGTTAAGAACGAGGTTAGTCTCCTCGCATCTAGCTAGCACTCTGTCCAAATTCTACAAACTGCTCTCAAATGAGTCCCTGAAGACAGAGAAATCATCCATGAACACCTCCACAAAGTTCTCTACATAACATGAAAGATCACTATAATGCACCTTTGGAATATAAGCAACTCTCAAACGAGTCCCTGAAGACAGAGAAATCATACATGAACACCTTCATAATGTTCTCTATCATATCATGAAATATCGCCATCATGCACCTTTGGAATGTGGTTGGTGCATTGCATAACCCAAAGGGCATGTGCTTGAAAGCATATGTCCCATATGGGCAAGTGAAAGTTGTTTTTTCCTGGCCTTCAGGTGCAATGGTGATCTGGTTATACCCTGAGTATCCATCTGAGAAGTAATAGTACTTCTACTCAGCTAGTCTATACTACATCTGGTCAATGAAAGGCATGGGGTAATGATCTTTCCTGGTGGCATCATTCAGTTTTCTATATTCCATGGAGATTCGCCACCCCATCACCGTCCTAGGTGGAATCAGCTTGTTCTTCTCATTGGTGACAACCGTCATCCCGCTTTTCTTGGAAACACATTGTACAGGGCTTAGCCACTTGCTATCTAATATGGGGAAGATGATCCCTGTGTCCAGCCACTTTATAACCTATTTTTTCACTACTTCTTTCATGATTGGGTTTAGCCTTCTCTGCGGTTGAGCCATCGGCTTGTGACCCTCCTCTATGAATATTCTGTGGATGCAGAGGGCTGGGCTGATGCCATGGATATCAGACATCTACCATCCCATGGCTCTTTTTCTTTTCTTCAGTACCGCAACAACCACTTTTACTTGGGCTGCAGTCAAGGAAGCAGACAAGATTACAGGTAATGTATTATTTTTGCCAAGAAATTCATACCTGAGATGTGATGGTAGCTGCTTCAACTCCAACTTAGGAGTTTCTTCCATTGAGGGTTTGGGAGGTGGTCCCAACACCCTGTTTAAGGGTTCATTTATCTTTTTTAACATACTCACATTGTGAGCATTCAACACATTTTCTATCTCTCGGGCCTCAGCATCATCCACTAGCCCTTGATTTAGCAACACCCTGGCTAGTGGGTCTTCAATCTCAACCTGGCTTACAGTAACTGCAGTGTCTATTACTGTGATAACTACTAAATCCTCATACATAGCTGGTAGCTTCATTGCCTTGTAGACATCAAACACTTCTACCTTATCATGGGCTCGCATGGCGAGCCTCTCTGCTGCAACATCAATCAATGCCCCTCCTGTGGCCAGGAATGGGCACCCAAGTATGAACGGAACCTCAAGGTCGGGCTTAAAATCTAGGATGACGAAGTCCATGGGGAAGATACGAGACCCCACTTAGACTAAGACGTCCTTATCACTTCATACGACCTTGCCACTGACTGATCGACTAGCTGCAATACAATAGTTGTGGGCTTCAGCCTTCCAAGCCCCAACTTTAAGAACATAGATGTGGGCATGAGGTTTATGCTATCCCCAAGATCACACAAATCCCTAGCATTCAAATGGCTCCCAATAGTTACTTGCACAGTGAAGCTTCCTAGATCTTTTAGTTTGGCTAGCAAGTGTGATTTGTTGAGAATCTTGGAGCTGCAGGCATCTATTAGTTCCACAGTCTCATACTCCACCCATTTGGTCTTGTTAGCAACAATGTCCTTGACATATTTAGAATATTTTGGGATCTCCTGCAAAACATCAATCAAAGGTAAGTTAATCTGTACCTGTTTCAGCAGCCCGATGAATTTTTGAAAATAGTCATCCTTCTTTTTCTTCTTTAGCTTCTGCGAGAATGGAGGAGGAAGTTTTGGTAATGGTGTGGCCTCGTCAATAGTTGGGCTGGGATTGCCAATCACAGTGTCCTGTGTAGCATTTTACCCCTCCCCATTCTTCTTCTTAGGAATCAATTCTGTTAAAGGCCTCCCACTCCGTGTGCTGACTGCATTCACTTATTTTTGGTTGGGATCAGTGTTGCCTGGCAAGCCCCCTTGAGGTCTGGAATTTATTGAAGTAGCCAACTGTCCCAACTGCTTTTCTAAGTTCAACAGATCTTGTTTGTTCCTTTGGATTTCTTCTTCTTGCCTGTTCTGATTGGCCAAGATCTGTCTCAGCACCTCACTATTAGTCATGGTGCTCGGATTAACCTGTCTTGCAGGCTGTTGGACCGGCTGATTCTGATATGCATTTTTACCCTGTGGTCTTTGCTGCGGCGGCCCATGATTCTGTTGATTGCCACCCCATGAGAATTTTGGGTGGTTCCTCCAATTCGGGTTATAAGTGTTCCCGAATCCTTGATAGCCTCCTCTGTTAGCATCGCCCATAAAGTTTACTGCCTCAGGATTAAATCTGCAAGATTCAGCCGTGTGATCTCCTCCCCTACATGCATCACACTAACCCGATGGCTGCTATTGTACCATATTCATAGGTGCTTGCTGCTAACCTGTTGCCAATGGAACCTGCCATTTCAGACCCAACACCAAGTTGTTGAAGTTCGTGGTCATCATGTTCTGCTTTGCTAACATTTGGGCCTGCAGGCTGGTTATAACATCAATCTCCAAGACCCCAGCCTATTTCTGCACTGTTGGTCTGCTGGATCCTCCATTCCATTCTGGGTTACCCTGAGCAATTCTATTTAGAAGAACGTATAATTCATCATACATCTTTTCCAACACTTGACCCCCTGCAGCTGAATCAAGAAGAATCTTGGTATTGGGTTCCAACCCTTCAATGAAGGTGTGGACCAATACCTCGTTAACTTGGTAATAGTGTGGGATATTTATCAATAGAGTTTTAAACCTTTCCCACGCCTGATATAGATTCTCCCTGGACCAATACCTCGTTAACTTGGTAATGGTATGGACAATTTATCAATAGAGTTTTGGACTTGTCCCATGCCTGATATAAATTCTCCCCAACCTTCTTCTTGAAGCTCAGGATCTCACTTCATAACTTAGCTATCTTGCCCAATGAGAAAAATCCGGTGAGAAACTTTTAGGCCAAATCATCCCATGACGCTGTGGAGTTCGGTGGCTCAATTTGTAACCACATCTGGGCTTCGCCCAACAGTGATAAGGGAAATAATGTCATCCTCACGTAGTCATGATTCACCCCCGTGGGAATGAAAGTATCAACAATCTCAAGAAAATTCTGAAGATGGACCTGCGGATCTTCATGAGGAAGCCTGGTGAACTGCCCAGTAGAGTGTAGTAACTAGACCATGTACTGTTTGAGCTCCCACCAGCCACCAAGCTCAGGCTTGACAAAACAGCTCGTGATATTTGTAGTTCTCGAGATTGCTACGTCCCTTACTGGCCTCAGTGCTGGTGCTGCATCAATAGCTGGTGCTACTGGTGCGGGTGGGTTGTTGTTTGCTATGTTCTCTGCGACAGGATCAACCTCCACCTTATTATCCTCTTGATCCTCTAGCTCAACCAATTCAATTAGTGGTGTTTCAAACAAAACTCCTGCTCTCCTCTTTGATTGATGAAAACAAAAGTCTTGATCTTTTAGCTTAGAACTTAAATCCCTGCACAAAAACACGGCTAAGATCAAATGTAGCGATCACCACAAAACAAGATAACTTTGGTAATGAACCAATTCATTTTAATTTCTCGGCAACAACGCCAAAAACTTGTTGCCTCCTTAGCACACAAGTGTACGCGATCTCACAAGTAATACAGTGATCATAATTAGGGAGCCGGGTTGTCGAACCCAAGGGATTTGATTGTAATTAGTACTTTCTCTTGATTATCACGTTTATGGTGCTTTTAGTAAATAGAGTTGTTGTTTTATGGAAAATAAATTGTAAACAAAATAACTTTCTAGTAACTAAGATGACTTTCACAAAAAATATCAACTAAAGATGCAATTCCATGATTGTAACCGATACGACTTTGTCTAGTCTTAATAATATCTCTCTACGTTTGATTTCCTGATTATTGATCCACAGGATTTAATGTACTTGAACAGGGTTGCACGCGTCTGCTGGCCTACCGTTATTGACTGCTTAACTATATCGTTGAGCGGGGATAGATAGACCAATAAAAATGCATTAAAGCTATCTTCCCGTATGTGAACCAAGCAAAGTGTAAGGGTAGTTGTCATAGGTCTCCCTCACACAAATCAACCTAGTTTCCTGTATTGAACAAGCTCCCTATGCTATTATGTTCTATCCACTCCAACATCTCTCGAATTCAGAGTGAACAACAAATTTGCCCTCTAGTTAGCCAGACTTTGAAGTATAAATATAAATAACATAGGAATAATCGAAAGAAATCATTCATAGATGTCAAAGTCTATGGCTACAACCCCAGAATATGGAGGGTTAGCCACTCATGGACGTGGAATACATCATGAATGAAGAGGAAAACATCAAAAAGAAAAATCTAGACATTAAACTAACCAAAGTAAGGTGGAAAAGTGTTCTCCGTCGCCTCTTCCTGTTGTTCTTGCATAAAAACTCAACTTAAAACCAACAAACTAACCAAATTATTGGTGGAAGATAGTTCTCTGTCGCCTCTACAGTACTTCTTGCGTAAAAATCAATGTTAAAACCTAAAATCTAAGATAAAGAAATAATAAAGATCCCGTAATTTGACTTTTCCTCATCGGCTCATTAGGTCCGCAATGCGGACCCTATATTTTCCTGTATTCTCGCTTAAATTGTTGACTGGATAATTCTGCACAATTTTGAATAGGTTCGTGATGCGAACCTTGTACCTCCTTGGGTTTCTCACCTTTTTACGTTTTACAGCTTCCATAAACTTGTTCCCAGGTTTGCCACATGGATTTTTTGTCTCTTGGTTGCTTCTCCTGATCTTCATTCTCCAAGTTCTGGGTTGTGCTCTTCCATCGAGTCCGGGTATAACCCCAAACTTCCCAATCAACGCAAAATCCTGCAGAAACACAACCAACAGGTGCACTTGGCCCTATATCAGCGAAATAAGAGAACGACACTCAAACACCTAGACTATATTAATTTATCCTCTGAATTAACTCTATTTATGGGCGTTATTAGCTAATTATACGCCTAAGATCAATGACTTTCTCTTAATGATTGATCTAAACCTTGAGTTATTGAATAAGAATTGAGTTGATAAATGATAGGCCGGAAAGCCCAATTGAGTTTGAGTTAATAAGATGATGAGAGTCACTATGAGACTAACTGAGATGATTGATCGAGGTAGATGGTCTTATGAGCATTAAATCTTAGGAGGAGTATTGAGTATCGAAATGAGTAAGTAAATCCAACTCACACTCATTAACTAAGTCGTCAAGCATAGGTTAGGATTGAATCGTTCCCTTTTGAGTTGAAGTCCCTAAAAGCAATAGAGGACTTGAGAGACCAGATCCCTTGTGGGTCCGATTCATTCTTTACCTGGCAAGTATAGAACGACTGTGGCAACATTAGTGGGATTGTTGTACAATCACTAGCTCATAAATGATTGTTGTCGGATAAGAAAAACTCCAGATAGATTTCATACTCCAGATAGATTCCATATTGATAGTACTCTGATTTGAGTTGATAGGATTGGATTGGATGATATTGAATGGTCATTGTCTGCTTTTTGTTCTTACTTTAGATAGACATTTGACATTCTGATGGAGTATCTTATGAGTTGATGCTATTCTATATTGTTCTGCCTATATCTATTTCATTCAACCATTTTACATACTCGTATATTTCACGTACTGATGTCCATTTGGGCAACATCACTTTATGATGCAGAAGCAAGTACTAGAGATCGTCAATAGACACACCATTGAGGATCAGTTACAGTCAGCTAAGTTGGTGAGCCTCCTTCACTTTGGAGGATCCTCATTTATTTTCATCTAGCTATTAGAGTCAGACTTTAGACTATATTTATTTTGAATTAAGGTAGCCATGCGTCTGTCATTGACACCATTTAAAAATGAAGAGGCTTCATAGACTAGAGTCGAGTTGTTGATTAGAGATTATGTTACGCTAGCTTCTTTCAGACTAGGCTGTTTATTTGATATAGTTTTGAGACGTAGATTGTCCATCTTTTTATTTAATAGTCTTCCCCTGATATTGTCAAATATGTTGAATGAATGAGTGTGATGAGGTCAAATGATTCATTGGGGACTAGCAATAGTCTCTGAGTGTTGGCCACGTCGAGGGTACCCTCCCGAGGTGTGACAGTAGTGGTAGACCGAAGAAGTATCGGAGGGAGGTGATTAGACAAGATATTGCAAAACTTGATCTCATCGAGGACATGACCTTAGATAGAAAAAAAGTGGAGGTCGAAAATTAGAGTAGCAGACTAATAGGTTAGTAGGATTAGGTTAATGTTTGGCCTTGGGGTATAGTAGGGTAGTAGGATTAGTCGTGGCTTTATATCCTATATTGTTATTATCCATCTTATATATGTTAATT
The DNA here is from genome assembly GCA_000787875.1 of Solanum virginianum. Lineage (NCBI taxonomy): Eukaryota > Viridiplantae > Streptophyta > Magnoliopsida > Solanales > Solanaceae > Solanum > Solanum virginianum. The sequence continues at coordinate 65,002 of DF358215.1, forward strand.
TTATCGTATTTACATACTATCACGTGTCTTTTGTTATTAGTCGTCCTTTCTTTTATCATTCTTTTCCTTTTCCCTTTTCTCCATATCTAGTTTATTCTGCTTATGGGTTTTTGAGACAAGGGCTCCCAGGAAAGAGCCTCTTTACCTCTCTGAGGTAGTGGTAAGGTCTGCATACATTTCACCCTCCTTAGACCGCACTTGTGGGATCCACTGGATATGTTGTTGTTGTTGTTGTTGTAGTATATAGAGTAAATGTTGAATCATCTTTTCGTTGTTTGAGTTTTCATATTTCGAGCGAACTTGATAAAAATTCTGATTCCGTCACTATTTCTTCTGCCCTACATTTGGTTGCATTGGATCCCTCTTTCTTATTTGGTTATCATCCCTCATATCTCTAGTGTTATGTTAGAATGTGAGCGTTTTGATAAATAATTTATGATTATTTAGGTAGAAATATAAGCACATGATTAATTTTATTAAGAATATTTAAAATATAATATAAATGTATACAAAGTAAATTTTGATCTTCGTACAAACCATGATTCCTAGTCTTAAGCATTCACTCTCCCTAGCTCTCCAACGCTATATGATCTTAGCGGGCAATGTTGTTTGTCCGTACGCATAACATAATATTTTGACAAATGGTATATTGACCTCTCGAACTTATATGTGGCTACGCCATTGGTGAGAGGGTTCTCTCCTTCATCGTTATTGTTACAAACAAAAGAATTTTAAGAAGTAGATTTCAATTTGTTTTTCACTTTAATTTGTTAAAGGAAAAAGTTAAACGTCAACAGATATATATGAGCCACTTTTATAATAAAGCAAATATCAATTTTACATCAAAAAATTGAGGAGTATATCTGACTTTTTTCCCCTTAAAATTACCTCAGTGCTCATTTTTATTATCCCTTCAAACTCGATTAATATGGAAAAAGTCCTACTTTCTCTTTTATTTAGTCATAAAATGAGTTATAGGTCTAAATAAAAGAGGGATTGCAATTTTGTTAAATCGAATTTGAAGGGGTTAAAAAATTAGTGAGATAATTTTTTAAAAGATATGTGACTTTTTTTAAATTAAAAAAAATTAGATTTATGATTCTTTTATATAATTCAGTCGATCTGTTAATAAAAAAGTATAATATGCACCATTTATTTGTTCGATGAAAAGTGTATATATGCACCATTTGTTAGATGATGAAGATATACCTATACCATATTTTTAACAAGGGATATATCCGCTCTAATATTACAAAGTTGAGGGTTGTATTTTCCCCTTACCCTTCTTTGAATTGGTTGGAGATAAAAACTTTAAATAATAGTACAAAAGATTAAAATTCCTTAATAACACACATTATAACCTATGATTTGAAATTAGTTTACCAGTACCATTTGAATACATATTATGCTTTATTAAATCTAGTTAATGATATAAAAAGATAACAAATATTATTTGAGGTACTATATATGATTGCTTATTTGATTATGCAACAAACAAAAAGAAGTTGAATTGTCTATTTTCTAAAATTAGATCGTTTTCATCAATAGTCGATTATTTTTTTTATCCGCAACCGAATAAGTAAGTGTTGTGTGATTTGTTTTGTTTTTAATTTTTAGTTGATCGGAGCCTTTATCCGCAACCGAATAAGTAAGTGTTGTGTGATTTGTTTTGTTTTTAATTTTTAGTTGATGGGAGCTTGATAATTTAAAGCGCCGTTATTATAGAATTATTTGTTCAAGAGAAAAAGAAGGAGGATATGCAAGATGCTTTTCTATCTCAACTTCATGTTCATTTAAAAATGACATAATGAATAAATATGTTTTTTAATTTAATTTTCACTAATTATTTTTTTTAAATTTTGCATGTACATAAAAAGAACTTAAATTTATAAAAAGATAAATAAGTAAATATATGCATGTACACAACATAATATATGCACAACATATGTATATATACACTAATATATACAAAAATAATTTATCTATTAATTAATGAGCTATTAAATATAATATTATTTTATATATAATTTGATATTTTCATAATTCATCTTCAAATCTAATTTGTGGACGTGAAATAATTGCAGATCACATCAATCAAAAATCAACAAATAAATTGCCATACTTTTGATAAGGCACATATTCAAGAACCAACATGACTTTAATTCTATTTGTTCACGTATGTAGTCACTATTTATGTCATCAAATGCAAGTGGAAGATTCACGTGGATAGAATAGACGAACATATTTTACGTCGTATAATACAAGTAGGACATCACATGGGATGTTGTATAGGATGTAAATTGTCACGTAAATGTGTGTATCTACTTGTTCAATTCTATATAAGTTTAACTATACTATTTGTGTATTACACCAAAAATTGAAAGACATAAATGTGAGATGAAGTCAAGTTAATAAAGATACATTTGTTATACCTAACCTGAAAAGCAAAGCTCAGTAAATATCCCACGAAAACCAAAAGTCCCCACATTGATTTTCTATCCTACGCAATTCTATATATAAACCAAACTCCAAAAACCATCCTTATTCCTCTTAGCCTAACAACAACAACAAGGGCAATGGCATTGGTGATTGGACAATGTCAAGTTGTGCCATCTCCAAGCAATATAGGTGAGTTAACACTCCCTCTTACCTACTTTGATTTGGTCTGGTTAAATTTCCATGGGATACGACGTATTTTGTTCTACAAGCTCTCCGTTACAAAACCCTATTTCGTACAAACCATGATTCCTAGTCTTAAGCATTCACTCTCCCTAGCTCTCCAACGCTATATGATCTTAGCGGGCAATGTTGTTTGTCCGTTGGATTCAAACAGTTATCCAAAGTTACGTTACCTTACAGGAGATTCTATGTCAGTAACTTTCTCTGAAAGTGATATGAATTTCGATTTTCTCATAGGAAATCATCTCCGAAAGGCAAAGGATTTTTATCACTTGGTTCCTAAGTTAGGGGAGTGTAGAAATGCATTGGGGGTTCAATTAGCCCCATTGCTAGCCATTCAAGTGACACTTTTTCCGAATCATGGCATATCAATTGGTTTCACTAACCATCACGTTGTTGGTGATGGAGCTAGCATAGTAGGGTTTGTAAAAGCATGGGCTTTGCTCAACATATTCAACGAAGATGAGTGGAATTTAGGAGATAATAATAATTTTCGTCCATGTTATGATAGGTCGATAATCAGAGATCCTTATGAACAAGCGATATCACAATGGGACATGATGAAAAAATACAAGGTGGAAATGTGTGACCTCTTTAGTATTCCATCTCATGATAAGGTCCGAGGTACGTTCATTATAGGGCGTGATGACATAATAAAACTCAAGAGTTTAATTTTGTCAAAACGACCAGATCTAACTCATGTAACATCTTTCACAGTAACATATGCTTATGTATGGACTTGTCTGATAAAATCAAAGATCGCAACTGCTAAAGATCAAGAGATAGATAAGAATGGAATAGAGTTCTTCTTATTTGCAGCAGATTGTAGAGCGCGACTCAATCCACCACTACCTCCAAATTATTTCGGAAATTGCATAGTAGGGTACATTGCAAGTACAAGACATATTGACTTAGTTGGAAATGAAGGCTTCATCATTAGCGCAAAAATTATTGGAGAAGTCATTCAAAAAAAGAGAAAGGATGAGGAATGGATTTTGAATGGCAACTGGGAAAAACAAATTAGGGCTATAGATTTGAAACAGACGGTTTCAATAGCAGGATCACCAAAATACAACTTTCATTCAGTCGATTTTAGTTGGAGAAGGACAGAAAAAATAGAGAACGTTTCTATAGACAGTGATAATGACATAGCTACGTCCCTCAGTAAGTCCAAAAATTCAGATGAAGATTTAGAAATTGGCTTGTGTATGCCTGAAAAACGAATGAATGATTTTGTTGCTATATTTAGTGAGGGGCTTAATATTTTGTAACAAGTAGCTAGAGGTGTACGTTCTGCTTTTACATTTTTGGATTTTCAATTTTTCAATTTGAACCAAAATAAGTTTGATTTGATTTTTCTATTTTCATGTTCAAATTAATTATTCAACATGCCATGTAAGATAATTAATGTAATCAAATAGTTATGTCCGAAGGGCGAAAAAGAAAAAAATGTTATAGAGAATGAGAAATAATAATATCAAATCTTTTAAATATATTTTCTAATATAAAACTTTAAAAATATATATAAATATATGTTCATATCTTAAGATGAGTGGAATTTAGGAGATAATAATAATAATTTGCGTCCATGTTATGATAGGTCGATAATTAAAGAACCTTATGGACAAGTGATGTCACAATGGGACATAATGAAAAAATACAATGTGGAAATGTGCGACCTCTTTAGTATTCCATCTGATGATAAGGTCCGAGGTACATTCATTATAGGACGTGATGACACAATAAAACTCAAGAGTTTAATTTTGTTAAGGCGATCTGGCCTAACTCATGTAACGTCTTTCACAGTAACATGTGCTTATGTATGAACTTGTTTGATAAAGTCAGAGATCGCGACTGCTAAAAATCAAGAGATAGAGGAGAATGGAACAGAGTTCTTCTTATTTGCAGCGGATTGTAGGGCGCGACTCAATCCTCCACTTCCTCCCAATTATTTTGGAAATTGCATAGTAGGGTACGTTGCAAGTACAAGACATGTTGACTTAGTTGGAAAAGAAGGCTTTATCATTGACGCAAAAATTATTGGAGAAGTCATTTGAAAAAAGAGAAAGGATGAGGAATGGATCTTGAACAGCGATTGGGAAAAAGCAATTAAGGCTATAGATTTTAATCGGCTGGTTTCAATAGCAGGATCACCAAAACACGACTTTTATTCAATCGATTTTGGTTGGAGAAAAATGGAAAAAAATAGAGTACGTTTCTATCGACCGTGATAATTGTATAGCTATGTCCCTCAATAAGTCCAAAAATTCAGATGAAGATTTAGAAATTGGCTTGTGTTTGCCTGAAAAGCGAATGAATGCTTTTGTTGCTATATTTAGTGAGGGGCTTAACAAGTAGAGGTGTGCGTTTAATTTTTCAATTTGAATCAACATAAGTTTGATTTGACTTTTCTATTTTCAGTTGGATTTGATTATTCGATCAACATGTCATGTAAGATAATTGATGTAATCAAATATTCTTATAAATAAAATCCTAGTTATTAAAAAAAATTAAAAAAATGTTGTTATCAAATAGTTATTTTCGGCTGGCGAAAAAGAACAAATGTTATAGATAATGAGAAATAATGATGACAAATCTTTTAAATGTATTTTCTAATAATATAAAACTTTAAAAATATATAAATACATGTTCATGCCTTAAAAATCGAGAATGGGTTGTTTTATATTATTATTCTAATACAAATAAGCCATTAAGTAAAAAAGATTTAAAGTGTTAAAATACTGAATGACAATCGATATAGTAAAATTCTCGCTATGTTCAATATTTAAATTTTTTCCCCCAATTTTTGATTTTCAAAATCTGAAACAAAATAAAAAAAATTGAAAATTTAAGTTTTGTGATTTGAAACTAGACGCAAAAGATATATAAAAAATGAATTCATAAATGGGATTGGGGTCAAAATGGGAGATTTCATGCCAATAAACTCTTTTGTTGGATTTAGTTATGTATGCTTTTCTTGAGAAAATAATTATAAACATATTTTTAATTACTTGGGACATCTCTTTTTGATTTTTTTTTCCTTTTTTTTCAATGTTCGGGCATTCACCCGATGTATTTTTTTTAATCTTATATCCTATGTAGGCTTGAAAGCATAGACTAGATAAGTGGTATACTTCTTCAATAAAAATATATGAAAAAAAACATATGTCATGATATCAAAGAAAGCATCAAAAACACATTGTACATTGAGGCTCATCTGTTACGTAATTAATAAAAATTGTATCATAATATTCTTTCATATCAGATAACAAGATGTGATACAAATAAAAGTAAAAATACATATTAATAAAATCATAATCAAGTAAAAGAAGTGTATTTCACAAGTCTATAAAAAGCCTATGAAGTCTTCTTATAAGACCCAAATAATTCTCTTTTATTTGAAGTAGCTTTTACAACGTGAATGAAACACAAAATCTAATTTAACATGGTATATACTTTGTATTCGATGTGGGTCCGTAGAATATTGGACAATTACAGGGTGGAAATACCTCAGTGACTCCATAAATATCACATATCAAATTGGACAATAAACTCCAAATAAAAAATGTCTAAATTCGAGCACAAAGTGGAAGAAGATTTCACATTGATTGAAATGGGGTGCATGGGTTAGGTGAAAAGCTTAGTTTAGTTTTTATTTTTTATTTTTGTCACGATTCAAAATGGAGTCATGACTAAGAGGCCACTACATTTCAAACCCAACTATAAAATACATACTAAAAGAAGAAAACTCAATAGATAGATAATTACCACATAAAATCATATCCTAAAATTTGGTGTCACGAGTGAAAGGAACATCTAATACAAAAACTAGTGAAATAAGTTCATCTTAGTCTTCGAATAGAAATAAATACTAAGCAACTAAGATAGAGTCCAATGGCAACTCGAAACCCTGAGTCTCACCAATAGATCAGTCCAGTATCGGTGCAACCAATTTATATATAACAACACGAATAAGGTAAACACATAATTTCAGATAACCAATCCAAAAGAACCACAAGTAATACAATGAGATGGTGTGCAATGCAAGGTCAAATCAAGACTGTTACACAGTCTGCCATATACACCCCCCGTCGAGCTAAGACTTTATAAACTAAGGGGACCCATGAGGACCTCCTGAGTCATATACCTTAATCACAAAATACATCAATTACCTTGCCACCTGGCTCGTGGTCAAGGACTCATGATGATAAGAATCACAATGTATTAGCTGTATTGCCACCTAACTCGTGGTCAAGAGTTTTAAAAAGTAATTTCACAATTCATAATTTCTCAAAATATCAGGACGTGTAGTATGAGGATGTATGCAATCAAAACATAAATATAGAGATAATATTTAGCTAAATAAGTGTAATAAGTGTCAAAGTACTCAAAGTTTAGCGGTTATAATATTCACCCTCTTCGAATACAAGTCTCTTTAAAATACTCCACCATATTTAGTAACTTTCATTTCTCAAGTAAGCTATGATCCTCAATATCATATCACATTTATATATTTTCCTTTCTTAACATGTCATATTCACAATATTCTCAATTTAGGATTTACATGCTCTCAAAGCAAATACATAATAGACAATTAAAGCCCTCACACTAGCATCACAATAAGAATTTCCAACCTAACATATGATACGATTCCATCCCATGGATTATAACATAAGAATATTCAATAATTCAATCTCAATCTCAAAGAAGTATAGTCAAACCTACCTCAATATCGAAACCACACTCAAACAATTCTATTGAATGGACAAATCTTAAATTCAACTTCCGAAACGATAATTCTCTATCAAGAAGGAAACATACACGTCATAAGGAGTCCAATGACACTCATATTATTATATGACCTAGCCTAAACCCATAAATCCATCCAATTCTATAATCAATTTTCCTAAATTTCAAATCAACTTTTCTACATATCCTAAATTTAATGATATTATATAATACAATACACTTACTATTTAATTATCTATCTGGATATATCAAACCTTGATTTATAAGGTGATAACTTTAAAAAAAAAAATTCAAAACCACAACTAGTAACCAATTGTGGAACTAAATAATCAATGCCAACTTAACTAAACCTCCATTCCTCCAATTCATCAATACAATTAACAAGATATATAGATACACCAAAAGCCTAACGCTGCACTGCAACAATTCTAATTCTCCACTAACCAATAACAACATTAATGAAACACCAATCATAATCATTAAATTGATGAAATTATATTTACGTAGTGTTGTGGACTAAATTTTTTAAGGAAATCTAAAATATCTAAAATTGGGATTTCTAGTTCAAAAAACATGGCAGTATTGATATCTCTTTCGTAGGCCATAATTCAAAATCAGCCACATAGATGCCTATCAATATATAATGCATGGACACAACAATTCAAATTAAGACAAAAGGACCCCAATTACAACCATACAAATATACTGCCATGTCCTCGATAGGATACATATTTCATGAGGCAAATTTACGAATTCACACGAACTCAATAATTTTTATCTTAAATCCTAAATATATATTTGTATACATATTATGAAATCAATTGGTAAGTAAATATCCATAAATATTTGATTATGAACTCAATAATTATGATAGTTTTAACTTAAAGTTTAGAAAATTCATAAACTTCAAGTCGTATGTTTCGACAATAAGGGGCCAATCACTTTATGTATATCCACACACACACATATGGGGGATTTCTAGTTCAAAAAACATGGCAATATTGATATCTCTTTCGTAGGCCATAATTCAAAATCAGCCACATAGATGCCTATCAATATATAATGCATGGACACAACAATTCAAGTTAAGACAAAAGCACCCCAATTACAACCATACAAATATATTGTCATGTCCTCGATAGGGTACACATTTCACGAGGCAAACTTACGAATTCACACAAACTCAATAATTTTTATCTTAAATTCTAAATATATATTTGTATACATATTATGAAATCAATTGGTAAGTAAATATTCATAAATATTTGATTGTGAACTCAATAATTATGATAGTATTTACTTAAAGTTTAGAAAATTCATAAACTTCAAGTCGTATGTTTCGACAAAAAGGGGCCAATCACTTTATGTATATCCCCCCCACATATATATGTTGATGATAAGGCAATCCAATGCTATGTATGTTGTGTGTATTTCTCAGCCAAACATTATTCTAAGTAAAATGGCATCCATGATTGAGCAATGTCAAGTTGCACCACCTCCCTGCGTTGCAGCTGACGTGACACTTCCTCTTACTTATTTTGATCTTCCTTGGTTAGGGTTCCATCGTATGCGATGGATACTATTCTACAAGCTTCCAATTTCAAAGCTCGATTTCGTTCAAAACATTATTCCTTCTCTAAAAGACCCACTCTCCCATGCTCTCAAACACTACACACCTTTAGCGGGGAACATTGCTTGTCCACTAGATACGAATGGATATCCTGAGTTACGTTATGTGACAGGTGATTCTGTGTTTGTTACTTTTTCTGAGAGTGATATGGATTTCAGTTATCTCATTAGTGACCATCCGCGTAATGCTAAGGATTTCTATCACCTTGTTCCTATGTTAGGGGAGCCTAAGGATGCACCGGGGATCCAATTAGCCCCATTGTTAGCCATTCAAGTGACACTTTTTCCAAATCATGGGGTGTCCATTGGTTTCACTAACCATCATGTCGTTGGCGATGGAGCTACGATAATAAGGTTTGCTAGGGCATGGGCTTTACTCCACAAATTTGGTGGACATGAAAAATTCTTATCGAATGAGTTTATTCCATTTTATGATAGGTCCATACTCAAAGATCCATATGGACAAGGCAAGACCATATGGGAAAAAGTGAAGAAACATAATCTAGAGATGCGTGACACTGTAACACCTCCTCCTGGACACAGGCTTCGAGATACATTTACTATAAGAAGAGATGATATTGAGAAACTCAAGAATTTAATATTGTATTCAAGAAAACGAAGGGGTGGTGAAACTCTAACTCATTATGTAACACCTTTCACCATAGTGTGTGCTTATGTATGGACTTGTTTGATAAAATCAGAGGATGCGATCAGAGAAAAGATGATCATGGATGATAATCTAATGGAGTTCTTCGGATGTGCAGGAGGTTATAGAGCGCGATTCAATCCACCACTTCCTCAATCTTATTTTGGGAATTGCATAGTTGGGTACATTGCGAAAGCAAGGCATATTGACTTAGCGGGAAAGCAAGGCTTTACAATTGCTGTGGAATTAATTGGAGAAGCCATTCAAAAAAGAATGAAGGATGAGGAATAGGTCCTTAATGGTGGTTGGTTTAAAGAAATAGAAAATGTGGACATTTATAGATTGTTTTCAATTGCTGGATCACTAAAACTTGACTTATATGCTGCTGATTTTAGATGGGGAAAGGCTACAAAGTTAGAAATCATTTCTATTGACAATGATGAAGGAATTTCAATGTCTCTTAGTAAATCTAAGGACTTTGATGAAGATTTAGAGATTGGTTTGTCTCTGTCTAAAGCTCAAATGAATGCTTTTGTTGCTATATTTACTCATGGGCTCAATTTTCTATATCAAGCCTGAGTGAAAGAAGGGCAATCCGGGATTTGACAGGGACCCTACCTATTTATTAAGTATCAATAGAAGATATATATTAAATATAATCAACTCGTGTCTTAGATGAAATACTTCAAATGTAGTTGTAATGGTACTAGCTAGCTAGTCCTAATAATAATCCTTTTTCAAATTAAAATTTGGTGTATCTTGAATGTCATCCAAGGCTTTATTATTATTATTATTATTATTGTTGTTGTTGTTGTTGTTGTTGTTGTTGTTGTTGTTGTTGTTATCATCGTTGTTGTTGTTGTTGTTATTGTTGTTGTTATCGTTGTTGTTATTGTTGTTGTTGTCGTCATTGTTGTTGTTGTTATTGTTGTTATTATCGTTGTTATTGTTATTGTTGTTGTTGTTGTCATTATTATTGTTGTTGTTGTTGTTGTTGTTATCGTTGTTGTTGTTGTCGTCGTTGTTGTTGCAGTTATTATTGTTGTTGTTGTTGTAGTTATTGTTGTTGTTGTAGTTGTCGTTATTGTTGTTATTGTTGGTGTTGTTGGTGTTGTTGTTGTTATTGTAGTTGGTGTTGCTGTCGTCGTTGTTGTTGTTATTGTTATTATTATCGTCGTTGTTGTCATTGTTGTCGTTGTCGTTGTTGTTGTTCGTTGTTGTTATTATTGTTGTCATTATCGTTATTGTCGTTGTTGTTGTCGTCGTTGTTATCGTTATCGTTATCGTTGTTGTTGTTCTCGTCATTGTTGTTGTTGTCATTGTTGTTGTTGTTATTGTTGTTGTTGTTGTTGTCATTGTTGTTATTGTCGTTGTTCTAGTTGTTCTCGTTGTCGTTGTTGTCATTATCATTGTTGTCGTTGTTGTTGTTGTTATTGTTATTGTTGTTATTGTTGTTTTTGTTGTTGTTGGTAGTGGTGGTGGTGTTGTTGGTGTCATCATTGGTGTTGTCGTCATTGGTGTTGTTGTCGTCATTATTGTCGTCGTTGTTGTTGTTGTTGGTGGTGGTGGTGGTATTGTTGTTAGTGGTGTTGTTGTCGTTGTTGTTGTTGGTGGTGATGGTGTTATTTTTGGTGGTGTCGTTGTCATTGTTGTTCTTGTTATTATTGTCGTTGTTGTCGTTGGTGGTGTTGATGTCATTGTTGTTGTTGTCGTTGTTGTTGTCATTGTCATTGTTGTCATTGTTGTTGTTGTTGGTGGTGGTGTTGTTGTTGGTGGTGGTGTTGATGTCATTGTTGTTGTTGTCGTTGTTGTTGTTGTCGTTGTTGTCGTCGTTGTTGTTGTTGTCGTTGTTGTTGTTATTGTCGTTATTGTTGTTGTCGTTGTCGTCGTTGTCGTTGTTGTTGTTGTTGTTGTGGTTATTGTGGTTGTTGTTGTTGTTGTGGTGGTAGTGGTTGTTGTTGTTGTTGCTGTTGTTGTCATTGTCGTTATCGTTGTTGTTGTTGTTGTTGTTGTCGTTGTTGTTGTCGTTATTATTATTATTATTATTATTATTATTATTATTATTATTATTATTATTATTATTATTATTATTATTATTATTATTATTATTATTATTATTATTACTACTACTTGATATTAGTTCTTTCTACATACATTAGATATTAGATTATTGAGGACATCACTTTAGATAGGAGAGTGTAGAGGTTGTGGATTAGGGCAGGAAGCCCCTCCAATAGGTTTGTTGGTGTATAGAGGAACGCTATCTTGCTGAATTTAGGTTTGTTGGTGTTTGTCGTAGGTGTATTCTTGTTGTTTTTGCTTTTGATATATATCATCATTTGTTGCTTTTTGTGTTTTGGTTATCACAATATTTTATTGTTGTTGTTGTTATTGTTTCTTTTATAGGCTTTGCATTGTTTTCTTTATTAGTTGTCATCCCCCCCCCCCCCCCCCTTTTTTTTTCTTGAATTTGATGCACTTTTACCAATGACCCTTCTTGTTATAGTCCATAGAATATTAGTAACTTTAATTCAACACTAAATATGACAATAATATTAAATATTTATTTTATAATTTTAGATTAGTTTATTAGACCATCACTTGGAAGTGGTAATCGATTTGGCGGTAAGGAGCTTAATAAAGTGGTGATTTATATTTTATATTTTGATTTGATAGTAATTTTTTATAAGTATGGTATTTAAGTATTAGTTAATGTATCTATTAAGAGTTGTTTATGTAATTGTATATGTATCAACTCTTGTATAAATTCCCTCCAATACAATCAACGAAAGTAACTTTGGAGTTTACATGGTATTGGAACCCGTTAATGAGGACGATCTTGTTGAGTATTTTAAAGGTGTTTTAGGTGCGTCTTATCGCCTTTTTACAAGATCTTTTGATGCGACATAAACTGATGTATCTTTTGATACCCTATATGATCTCCTTTTGATGGAAGAGAGATAATTGAAGAATGAAGAATCTGCAATAATTGAAGAATAAGGTCGACACCATGGCAATGGCATCTGCAATTATTTTAATAATAACAATAATAATAATAATAATAATAATAATAATATCATTCTGCCATTGCCATGGTGTCGACCTCATTCTCCATCACCACATGGCCATGGCTTCTCTGGGTCAATTCAAACTGCTGCCACGAAGAACCAATCCTGTAATCCAGTCACCTAAGCAACACCATTGGATACTTCTACCATCAATTTTTATAATTGTGGAGGAATTGAACATATGTCTCGTGTTTTCCCTTCCTCGAGAACCGAAAGCACTCATCGGAGTGTTACTGAACCATCTTCTAACCTTGCTAGAACCTCTCCACAGCCCTCACAGTAATGGCTTATGGAAAGTGGCACCACACATCATCTTACTACTAATCTTAACAACCTTGCTATTCACTTTGAATATCAAGGTCCTGAAGAAGTTGTTCTAGGTAATGGTTCTAAATTACCTATCTCTCACATTGATTTTTTTCTTTATGCGTTTCAGGTGCTTTCTTTAATTTAAATAATATTTTGTATGTCCCTACTGCTAAGCAGAATTTAATTTATGTTAGTTCGTTTGTTAAGGCTAACAGTGCTTCTTGTGAATATTTTCTGTCTATTTTCTTGTCAAGGATTTGGCAATGAGGGCTCCATTGTTCAAAGGCTCGAATGAAGATAGTCACTATACCCTTCCAACGTCTCCGTTGAAGTCCCCTATCCAATAATACTCTGCAGCACTAGGATCATGGCATGCTCGGCTTAGACATGCTTCACCTTCTATAGTTTGTCATTTAGTTTCAAATAATAATTTAAGTTTTGATAGCTCTAGTAGTTCCCGTAGTTTATTGTGACAGGCTTGTGTAAAGAGCAAAATTTCATAAGTTTCCTTTCCAAATTTTTGAATATTCAGCTCGTGATCCTTCTGATTTGATTTGTTTAGATGTTTGGGGCCCAACCTTAGAAATCTCAAACAATGATTTCCATTATTATGTTATATTTTATAAGAACAAATCTGATGTGCTTGATATTTTTCATCAGATTTGTTTATTGGTTGAGAAATCTTTTTGATTATTCTATTAAACAATTTTAGGCAGATTAAGGAGGTGAGTATCAAGCCTTCACTTCCTACTTGCACACACATGGGATCAAACGATGTGTTTCTTGTCCATATACCCCTGAATAAAATGAGTGTGCAAAAAGAAAACATAGACATACTACTAAAAACTGCCTAAAAAGCGATGACCAAAAGCGACGGACTGCGTCATTTTTTTTATCAAAATCGATGATAAAGTGACGCAGTCCAATCCATCATTTTATTGGTTAATGCTTTTTGAAAAGCGACGGACCTCATCGCTTTACTTTTTTCATCGCTTTTTGAATAATTTAAAAAAAAAAATAAAACTATGGACGTACGTAACTGTCCATCGCATATTTAAAAAATTATTTTAAGAAAAATTTAAGAAAGCGACGAACTTGGAATCCCTGTCCGTTGCAAGTTTAAAAAATTATTTTTAAAAAAATTTAATGAAGCGATAGACTTGGGGTACCTGTCCATCGCAATATGTAAAAATAAGTTATAAATAAATTCTAAAAAGCGATGGATTTATGGGCCCAGTCCATCGCTTTTCTGGAAATTTTTTTAAAAAAAAATTCTAGAAAAGCAACGGACTTAGGGACACGTTCCGTCGCTTTTTCTGTATTTTTTTCAGCAGAAACCTGCAGTTTATGCTGCCCACCTGCAATTTAAAAATCATTTAATTTCAATCAAAATAAGGAACCCAACAGCAGCAAGAACAAGTTCAACAACAAAATACATAACACCAATCATGAGGTTGAACACTTGTTCTTTGATTTGTACACTTTTTTTGTTATTCAACCCTCCTTACCTCAGAAGCTGTGAATGCATTTGAAAGTTCTTGTATTTTCTGAGACATTGCAGCCAACTGAACCTGATCAAGGGCCTCAGCTTGATGATTCAATACCTTCTAAACCTGATTGGATTCATTGTATATAATTCCTAGAGCCCATCCTATATATCCGACATTTCTGGCTCCCATAAACCACTTTCTCCCTCCAAATTTGTTGGGACAGCTCAGGTGTAATTTCAACATCATCTCCTAGCTCACAAACGTATCGCTCGTACTCTTGTTGCATATTACAAAAATAATTTAGAGTTAGAATGAATATTTAATACACATATATATATATATATATAGATAGATAGAAGTGTTAAGAAGCTTACGTAAGCTTGTTCGGCTCTCGGCTCGACCTACACGTCCAGGTCTGACTCATTAGCCTTCTTTTGAATATGATTTTTTTTTTTTGAAAACGTCATGTTGAAATGGAACTCGTCTTATTTCTTGCTCCAATAAAAATTTAATAATATAATTAATGAAATAATATTCAATCAAAAAAGTATTTAAGATTATGAATTTAAACTTTAAATTTAAAAATCTTACCATCTCCCGAGAAATAGTCCCACCACTCTTTGCACCTCCGGTGTGCAACAAGCCACCCTTCAGACTCGCTCTAGCCTTTTTTACTTGGTTAGACAAGGCTTTGAATTCCTCGATATCCCAATACCGACGCAAGTCCTCATATATGTGTGGCTGCAACCAACCCTCGGGGTTTCCATCATCTCGCTCTTTCTTGAGCCAACTAGATAGTCGAGAGCTCGTTTTCCTCTCAAATGTCGTCCCAATGACAATATTCTACTTTTCATCCCAAATACACATAGTCTGGACAAATAAGAAGAAAAATGATACATAATTAGTTAGATAAAGTATATTATAAGTAATAAACTTAACTTAAAATAAATATGTAAACTAATTATATACCTTAAACTCATTATACATGGGCTGACGAATTTTGTGTGGAGTCTCTCCCTAGGAGTGATAGGGCGCATTAAACAGCCTCCTTACATACTCCTGTAAGGCGCTGACGAATTTTGTGTGGAATCTCTCCCTAGGAGTGATAGGGCGCATTAAACAGCCTCCTTACATACTCCTGTAAGGCCTTGGCTGCATGCTTCGATGGATGCCACCTGTGAGAATATTTAGTAATGTAACAAAAAATAAATAATTAGAAGAACAAACTTACCAAGCTCAATCAGGCACTATCAAAACTCTCCAAAGTCTGTCTCGCTGGCCAGGAGCTAACCCTATGACATCTGGTGCTACCTCAAGAGTAGCAACAGAAGCTGGTGAAGCTGATGCCGAAAGATGCACATTATGCTGAGTCAATACAGGAGTGACAACCTCTTCACTAGAAACTCTAAGTCTAAGGGCTGATAGGTGAGAAGACTGAGATAAAGGAGACTGAACACTCAGAGATGGAGTACCCAAAGATGATAATCTATGAGGTAGTGGAACAACAACTATGGGTAGCGGCATGGCCTAGTCATATGAAGTGAACCTGGGCTATGATGAGGAAGAAGCGCCACATGGTCTCCAAAACTGGCTATGGTAAGTCAGAAAATCCATAGCCCCAAACGGAACAACCTCAATGGTAGGAGAAGTAGTTGTACGCCTAGGAGATCGGGGGCAGAGGAAATATGTCTTAGAATATCCTCAGGATCAATACGTACCCTAGACTTTTTCTTCTTGCCCAAACTAGAACTGCTTGCCCCAAAAGATGATCTCAAGGTCTATGACCATCACCACCAGATGACATCTCTATGTAAAGTAATAATTGAATATATAAAAAAGTTAAAATAAATTTAATATTAGCACAATAAATAAAGTACATGCTAGTTATAATGTATCACTCAATTCCTCCTCACTTCTTTCATTTTCATCATCCACCAATTCTTCCTCCTCAATTATTTCATATTCATTGTCCTCCAGTTCCTCCTCCTCAAATGATTCATATTCCTCATTTACTTGTTCATCAATGTTTGGTATTACAAGCTCATCACCAGAAACATCTTCTAGTAGTTGTTGAGGATGTACTAGTATAGTTTCCAACTCAACATCAACTTGGTGTTGAACAAATGCGATATCATTTTGGTACGCCACATCTAACACATTCTCAATTTCTATTCTTCCCACAGGCTTTGTCTTAATAACAACCCACCAATCAGCCTTATCTCTACGCAACTGATATGAAGCATAATAGACTTGCTTAGAATTTTGGGCAATGATAAAAGGGTCATAACTTGCGTATTGTCTGTTGTATTTAACTTCAATAATGTTATGTTGTTGGTCCACCCTTGTGCCTCTTCGTGATGGATTAAACCAGTTACACTGAAATAATACGATCTTTTTCTTAGGCCAGCCTGAATATCTTAGTTCAATAATCTCTTGAATGACACCAAAATATTCAATAGTTTGGCTATTATCGTCAACATCACTTTGAACATACACACCACTATTATTGATTTTCTTGTGCATAGAATCAATAGTATGGCCATTACCGTTGACATCACCTTGAACATACACACCACTGTTATTGATTTTCTTGTGCATAGAAACTTCCTCAGTTTGAAACTTAAAACCATTGAAATAGTACTTATAGAGTGTATCAACTTAAGAATCAGGCCCGAGTGCAATCTCTCTCACAAATGGTAAATGTTCGACGTTTGAGTATTCATCATAAACCTAGAAATTGTATTAAAGATAATACAATTAGGTATAAAGCAAATACGTTATACTTATCGATTCAATATATTTAAACTTTCACACTTACATAACCCTTTAACCATGTTAAAAATCTTGAATATATAGCTTCGTTGCCCCATGTGCTTACAAACAAACTGTTATTGACAAATACATTTTTTTGTGAGTTAGTTCTCAATTTTAACTTTATAATTTAAAGCTAACATAATTTAACACTTACTCAACATATGACTGAATTTAGGGACAATTAAGCAAAATATGGGTCGTAACTAATTGGTATTCCATACGAGCGAGGCCTCGTCTTCCACGACTTTTAGATCCTCGTCCACTTTGATTAAAAATAAAAATAGGTGAAAACATAAGATCACTATCACCCTCACCATCGCAAGTTGGTCTATTACTCCTACAAGAGACTTCATCACCAAAGTAAAAGGAGTAGAAATCACCAGTTTCTCTGCCAAAATGAACTTGCACAATTGACCCTTCAATATGTCCCCTTTGCCTAATTGATCGTTTGCAACTTCAAATTTTTCTGTATATATGTATGTAAGAATGCAAATATATTAACGAATGATTAGATTATACAAAGATTTAATTACTTATGTAAGAATACTCATTACCTTTCAAATGGATACATCCACCATGTATGAACAGGACCATCAAGACGGGCTTCTTTCACAAGATGGATTGGAAAATGCTCCATCACATCAAAGAAATCATATGGAAAGACTTTCTCCAGTTTTGTAATAATAACAGGAATATTTTCCTCTATCCTGTCTAAACTAATATCCAATAACTGACCAGAACATAAATCTATAAAAAAAGACTTATCTCTGTAATAGGCTTCCATATCCTTTCAGGTAAATGGCAAAAAGCGATAGGAATCAAAGTTTTAATGAATACACAACAGTCATGACTTTCCATACCTATCAACTTCCCTTCATTCAAATCTGCCCGCTTGCCTAAATTTGAAGCATACCCTTCTGGGATCCTCAAATTTTGCACCCACACACATATTTCACGCTTCTCAACCATTGTGAATGAAAAGCTAGCTTTAGGCTTTACAATTTTGCCAATTGGTAGTTCCTGCAGCCATAATTCCCTCTTCTTATAATATTCTTGTAAGTCCAAAGCTTTGGGGTTTACACTTTTGCCATTTGATAGTTCCTGCAACCACAATTCCCTCCTCTTGCAATATTCTTGTAAGTCCAATCTAGCTTTTGGGTTATCTTTTGTCTTCCCCTTGACATCCATCAATGTGTTGAACAAATTGTCAAAAAAAAAATCTCAATATGCATCACATCAAGATTATATCGCAAAAGATTATCCTTCCAATACGACAACTCCCAAAATATGCTTTGCTTGGTCCAATTATGTTCAACACCATATCCAGGAAGTCTTTCATGTACGAGACAATCTGTAACTTTAGGCAAATAAGAAACTCTCTCCCAAATTTGATGGCCTATCAATGATGGAGGTGGAGGATCATTCTCAACCCTGTTTTTTCTGTAATGCATGCTTCATATTTCTGAACTCGTACCCCATTGGCAAGAATTGATAATGACAATCAAACCATGAATTATTCCTATCATGCTTTAGGGTAAAAGCCTTACTATGCTCCATGCAATAAGGACAAGCAAGCTTTCCAGCTGTCATCCAACTAGACAACATACCATTTGCAGGAAAATCATTAATAAAAACCTTACTATGCTCCATGCAATAAGGACAAGTAAACTTTCCAGCAGTCATCCAACCAAACAACATACCATATGCAGAAAAATCATTAACAGTCCACATTAAACAAGCACGCATAACAAAATTCTGCGTAGTTGATATGTCATACATCACTACACCTTCAAACCATAGTTGTTTAAGCTCATCTATCAATGATTGTAGATAGATATCAATTAAAAATTTTGGATTGAAGGGACCCAGAATAACACAACTTAAAAATATGAATAGACTTGTCATGCACATTTCAGGAGAAAGATTATATGGAGTAAGAAATACCGACCAACAAGAATAAGGCGTGGCAGAATTAGAGAATGGTGTAAAACCATCTGCACACAACCCTAATCTAACATTTCTAGGCTCTCTAGCAAAGTCGAAGAATACATTATCAAAATGCTTCCATGCTTCCCCATCAAATGAATGAGACAAGACACACGGCAACCTTCTATATTCACAATGTCATCTCATATGTGGGGCAGACCTCATCGATGCATACAACCTCTTTAGTCTAAGAATAAGAGGTAAATAATGCATCATATTAATTGGGACCATCTTTCCAGCCAGACTCCTCTTATAATGAGTATCACCACAAAACTTACAATTTTTCAATTCACTATCATCCTTGTAGTATAACAACATGCAACCATTAACACAACAATCAATTATATATGTGACAATCCTAATTTGGAAATAAGCCTCTTTGCTTGATAGAAACTCCTAGGTATGTTTAACTCAGGATCAACGAACTCGCCTAATAGATCAACCATTGAGTCCATAGCCGTATTAGGAACATTCCAATTCGATTTAATATTCATTAATCTAACTGCTACATACAATTGGGAATGCGAACTCCCCTCATGTAATGGACGACTAGACTCTTCTAATTCTGCATAGAAGTGTCTAGCTTTTTTATTAGGAGCTTCATTAAAGAATTGGTCAGGTTTCATCCCCTTTTGAACTCCGAAAGCATCATTGATCATTTCATGAACTCTTTCATGTTGAAAGGTGTCATGTTGATTCCTATCAGGTTCAAATCTAATATGACCATGTGGTACAAGCATATTATATTTATCCACTGGCATTGTATTATAAAATACATTATTCTGTCCATCTATTTCTCCGTGATCTACCCACACGAAATATCTAAGCTTAAATCTCTTACGATACAAATGCATAATAACTTCATCTGCACTAAAGAATTTTAGGCACGTACATGTACTGCAAGGACACCTAACCAATTGATTTCTCGTAAAACTATCAAGTGTCATTGGATGATCGATAAAAGTTCTAACATCGTCAATAAATGTAAATTTCAGCCGACCATCATTTTCACAATACATGTCATACATCCACAAATGATTATCCATCTACAAAAAATATTCAAGCATATTCAAGTTTCAAATGAGCATAAGTAGAATTTTTTTTAGTATAAAAGTACTAAAATTCAATTTATTTAGACGTATATAAACTTCAAGTTCTAAATTATATTCTACTTAAAGTTCATAAGTACTTAAAATTTAATTAATATCATAAAAAATAATAATTCAAGTTAAAAGTGTATAACTAGAATTTTTCTAAGTATAAAAGTACTAAAATTCAATTTAACAAGTATATAAACTCCAAGTTCTAAATTATATTCAAATGGGCATAAGTTGAATTTTCTAAGTATAAAAAGTACTAAACTTCTAAATAATATTCAACTTTAGTTCACAACTACTTAAAATTCAATTTTTATCCTAAAAGATAATAATTCAGGTTTCAATTTTGTATAACTTACAATTATACTAAGTATAAGTCCTAAACTTCAC
>DF358215.1:92026-107197 GCA_000787875.1 Solanum virginianum
TGATCGCAAATTCGATCTCGAATTTGTAAATAGAGCATGGGAAGACGCATTACGTGCAAGGTCAATTCTAGGGGTAGTTTAGTCTTTTTATCGGGTGTTACACTCAGATGCATAGGCATGGATTTATGCAGTTATCATATATGAACACATGAGTAAACAGTAAGCCAGGCAGAAAAATTTGTGATTATAGCCTAACAAGATCTAGTGATAATATTCAACATTAAATGCATGACGTTTTCTAGTATTTAGAATGCAAGTCAAATAAGCTTTGGTTACCAAGATGCATCATTCTACTTGATAATTAGAGCATGCTTTAATATACCGTAGAACTTATATCCTCATAATCTTTTACAATATTATCCTATATTGTATCAAAGATATCATCTACAAAATATTCCTTTTTATCAATTTGCAATGCGACATAACTTGTTGAGATCTCATCACTTCATTATTTCACTACAAAAAAAAGAGACTAAATTTGTGGAGGTTTAATAGTAGAGATTATAATAACCTCCATAAAATTATATCAAATGTGGGGGTTACTTTAGCCTCCACTAATTTTCATTAAAGTTGTGGGACTCTTGACCTCTATATGTCATAATAAAAAGAATTAGTGGGAGAAAAAATTATTTTCATTAAAAAATTATTGGAATTAAATTGTTAATTCCTTTTTAATTTTAATACCAAAGTTAATTTATTCTAAGGCTCACTCTTTCCTTTATATTTTAATTTATTAACAAAATACTATCTCTAGGAAGGGTATACAAATGATATCAAAAGGAATTAAATTTACTTTTAAATCTAAATTTAATTCCTTTCAAAATTAGTGAAATTAATTAAATATTTAATTCTTTTTGTATTTAAAGTTATTCCTTCATTTTATTTCTTCTAAAGGAAAGAGAATATTTAAGAAACATTTAATTAATTCCTTTGGAGTGAAAAGCTTCTCTCTACAGCTTTCCTCTTCATTTCACCCTTTCTCAGTTTCTCTCTCTCATTCTCTTCTCCTTGTAGACCTTTCCTCTCTCTCTCTCTACTGTAAACATTTTGGATTTCTCTCCAGTCCTTCTGTCTTAATTTGTACCCACTGTCTTTGTTTTAGATATGCTTACTGTCTTTCTGTCTACATTTTGGATTTCTCTCCACAAGATGGCAACAAACGCTCTGGTAAAGCTTAATATTGCGTTTAGTTAGCTACAAAAACTTATTAGCCGTAGAAATTTGATTTGAGTATTGCTTTTTCCTTTTATCTCTTTTCAGAGAATTGGCTAGCGCTAAGTTTTTTAAGTTTTGGCATACTAATCTACTGACCTAAGGTGCTCTTCTTTCCGATTTTTTGATTTTGTATTTCAAATTTTAATTTGCATTTTTTTCATCTTGCGTGTGGATTTTAAGTTTATTTTCTATGCTTATTTGTGTTTTTATTCAATTATTCTAGGGATACTGCTTTATTCTGAATATATTTAGCTGTGATTTTTTTTGGCATATTGATGAATTTTGAGAGTACTTTTAAAGTAAGGTTCTGTATTCCTAATTTTCTCAGCCATTTGGTGTAATTTTAAACCTAGTTAATAATTGAAATCTAGTGTTCTTCATTAAAAACTCTCTATGAGGTTGTTTTTAAATTCTAGTGTGTTAGTATCTTGTTGGTTTGTAAACAAGATACTGTAAGATGTTGAGATTATGACTTATGTGACAGAGAATTGAGATTTCTTTTTTGGAGTCATTGTTTTGCTTTTAGCATATGAATAAAGCTGATTAAACTTGTAAGATGTTGTGATGTTAGATAATTAAGACTATACATTTATTTTTGGTACTTCTCATCTTTGGTAGTAAGTTCAAACTAGTCCTTCGGTTGGATTTTGTTTATTAGTAAGTAGAGAAATGAAGAGCTAAGAGATTTTTAGGATTGAATAAACAATCTGACCCAGTTTTACCTTGACTTCTAGACACTGTACTTTGCTTATTTGATTTCCAAGAGTTTAGGATATGCTGCCCAACCAACATATCAGTAAGTTGAAACTTCTTCGTTTGAGTTATTCACATGATCATCCTTGATTTGGTGCTTAATCTGATACTTGTCTCCACTGGGGTGACTATTGTCTTTGCTTCTAATAACCAGCATACTAGTCTTGTCTCAACCTGGCTCTTAAAACCTTGTGGTAGATCCATGTAACCTTGAAGGAAAGCATTGTACATATCCATTTGGCTACTAGACCTTTCAATTTCACCTGTCTTTGTTTTTCATCCCAAAAGACTCGCTTTTATGAAGAACATTACTGATGATATGTCCATTGTTTAGAATACTTGAGCCAATGTTAGTGACTAGTGCCACATCTCTTGTAGGTAGAAATACCCTTTGTAAGTAGATCAGGATCAGCTAGCATCTGATCCTCATTCTTGGCATTAACAGTTACGAAAGCAGTATCTGTTACCTGCTAAGTTAGCTATTGCAGTGGTTTGAGCACCATTTAACATATGAATAATTTGAACTTTTTATCAAAATGCAAGGATGAGTCATTTGGGGAGGAATCATGTGTCTGAAGAATAGCCTATGATCTTGAAACACTTCTTCACTAAGTGTTTTTACAGAATTCAGTACAGTTTACTGTTCTTCTTTAACCTTGTGACATTACTAGTGGCATTACTGAGTTTTTCTCTTCTTCAATTCGATTTGTTCTCTGCTGTTTCACTTGTCGGTGATCCATATAGATTATAATTTTGGGGTAAAATGGCAGCAGTTTTCGGTCCTCTCACGCCAGGACAGGTAGTAAAGCTTTTGCTAATCCTTTTGTTTTATACTGATGAATAGTAATTATACTTTTTTCAAGTTAATGAAGTTTAATTTTCGATTTGGATCCTTTAAATAGTTGGAACTATCGAAATGTAGGGTTTTGTAGTAATAATTACGAGCTCTTTGGAGTTGGATCCATTGGAAGTGTATAACTTCAAACAAGATTATTATAAAATGATCATTAGCTTGCATGAATTTTGATCTAAAGCACTGTGATGAGTGAGATCTATTTGTTTCTCTTGTGAATTTTTGGAAATTCTGAGTTAATAAGTTTATTCTAGTAATGAGTTGCAACATATTTTTGCCTGAGTTCTCTTAACGAATTATTCGTGCTTTGGAGTCTGAAGGGTGAATCAAATGTTGTTGATTACAGAAGCTAGCAAAACAAACATTCTCTTTTTTTTTACAATTGATAAAATTTGTTGTTCCATTTTGTTTTTCTTTGAGTACTAGAAAGTATATTAAAGTGGTTAAGTGTCTTTTGAGGTGGTTCCTTTTTGTTTTCTTTTTCATTTTGCTGCTACATTGTTTTCATATGTGCTAGGGAGTTAAACATTGAAATTATATTAAGATTCAAGTGCTCATGTTTATATAGTGAGGGTGGCAGCATGTTTTAGATATGCTTACTGTCTTTCTGTCTGTCTTAAGCATTTAAGACCATGAGAAATTGATACAATTTCTGTCTTTGTTTTAGATATGCTTACTGTCTTTCTGTCTGTCTTAATCCATACTTATTGTCTTTATTTTACAGTGTTGTATGTTCTTCTTATATTTGCAATAATTTCTCTTTTCAGGACATTGTATATAGCTGATGTCTTTCTTTCTTACTTCTTAAATTTGCAATAACACTTCTATTTTTATCAGGGATCTACATTCAATTCAGAGTTTATCATTTTCATTTATAAAATCGATAAATCTTGGATTGAAATGCCTAGAACCACAACTAAATATTTGATTGGGTTGCAATAGTTTCTAGATTTTGCATTTATGAATGGAGCTATAGAAGATAGAATAAAATGTCTGTGTCTTAAATGTGGATTTGAGAAGTGGCAGACTAGAAATATAGTTTAAAAGCATTTGATCAGCAAGCCATTTCCTCAAAATTATGTCACTTGGGTTATGCATGGGGAAACAAATGTATTACAAAGTTCCAGAAATATAGAGGTTATTCAGGATACATTCCCTCCCGAAAATCCTATAGAATTATTGATTAATGAAGCATTTCAGGGCTCAGTACAGAGGGATAGTGATGTAGGTCCATCACATATAGTTGGAGAAGAAGAAATGTTAAATGATGCACCTTCTTCAAACAATAAAGATATTTTTGAGTTGCTTAGAGATGGAAGTGAAGAATCTTATGAAGGGTCCAAATATTTAAAATTAAAGTTTTTGTTAAAGTTAGATCATATAAAATGTTTGTATAGGCTAAGTGATAAGGGAATGAGTATGATGCTACATCTATTGAGGGATGCATTTGAATTTGCATGGATTCCTAAATCCTTTTATGAGGCAAAGAAAACCATCAAAAAGCTTTTTCTTGATTATATCAAGATAGATGCTTGTCCAAATAACTGCATGTTGTATTGGAAAAATGACATTAATGAGGAAACATGCAAGTATTGTCACCTTTCCAGATGGAAGTTGAACAAGAAGAGCAATAATAACCACGTGGCTGCTTAAAAAAAAAATAAACAAAAAAAGATACCTGCAAAAGTTCTACGTTACTTTCCACTAGCACCAAGGTTGCAAAGATTGTTCATGTGCTCTAAAATTGCAGAGCATATGAGATGGCATGCAAAGGATAGTAATAGAGATAGAATCATAAGGCATCCTAGAGATGGTGAGGCATGGAAGAGGTCTGATACTATTTTTTTTGAATTTGCTTCTGATCCTCGAAATGTTTGTTTAGGCCTAGCTAGTGATGGTTTCAATCCTTTTGGAATAATGAGTACTACTTATAGTATTTGGCCAGTGGTTTTGGTTCTGTATAATGTTCCACCTTGGAAGTGTATGAAACAACCAAATTTGATTTTATCAATGATCATTCCGGGTCCACGTACTATAGGGAATAATATAGATGTATACCTACAATATCTTATTAAGGAGTTAAATGAGTTGTGATGTGAAGGTGTGAGAGCTTTTGATTCATCAAAAAATGAACTATTTAGAATGCTGGTAGCTCTAATGTGGACAATCAGTGACTTTCTGTGACTTGATATTTTATCTGGTCGGAACATACATACTGGTTATACATGTCCCTCTTGTAATTTTGATACAAAACCCTATCAATTTCGTCATAGTAAAAAATGATGCTTCATTAGGCATCGTCGATTTTTGGCACGAAATCATAAATTAAGATTAATGAAGCATCATTTTTTTTTTTTAAAATGTTGCGGAGAGGAACTCACCAAAAAAGTTATTTGGATTGGACATTTTAGAACAAGTGAAGGAAATTGATATTACATTAGAAAGACCAGTAGAGTTGATTTTAAAAAGAAAATGAAATAGACAAAGGAATACAGGGGAAAATATAACCCAACAATAGAGAAAAAAAAAACATATTCTTCGATCTTCCATATTAGGAATTCAACTTGTTGCGTCACAATTTAGATGTTATGCATATGAAAAGAATGTGTTTGACAATGTTATATGCCCTTTGCTAAATGATAAACACAAATCAAAGGATCATATTAATACTCGCAAAGATCTACAAGATATGGGTATAAGGCGTGATCTTTGGCCAGATGAGAATGAGAATTGTTGGCTTGCTGCATTTGCCATTCTAGTTAATAAGAGACTTGCTTTTCTCAAAACTTCAAAGAATGTCTCCGTGTTGGATGGTTACTCAACTAATATTTCTCATGACATTGATCTGGATAATAAGAAGATATTTGGATTAAAAACTTACGATTGTCATATTATTATGCAGTAGTTATTGCCCATAGCAATTCAAACTGTTCTTCCAAAGCAGGTGGTTGTAGTTTTGATAGAGCTTTCTTCCCTTTTTAGACAACTTTGTTCATAAACATTGAGCCTCTCCGACTTAGAAAAGATATAAGATTGAATTCTACTCACGCTTTGCCACTTAGAGATGTTATTCCCTACATCATTTTTTACTGTAATGGTTCATTTAACTATTCATTTAGTAGATGAAGTGATAAAAGGTGGTCCAGTACATTATAGCTGGATTTGTTGAAAGGTAAAATATTTCTCATTCAGAATTCATTCCTTTAATTTCATGCTTATTCTTATACCTTCTTGGTTTGTTTATAGATTGTTAGGTCATTTCAAGTCACTTTAGGGAATAAATCTCAATCAGAAGGTTCTATAGCCAAAAGTTACATAGTTGAAGAAGTTTTGACCCTTTATTCTCATTATTTTGAGGATATGGAGTCAAGAGTTAATAGGCCTAAACATGTAAATGATGAACCAAATCATAACAAGGCTTCTGAAGTATCATCAATGTTTTCTCCACAAGGTAAATTTGTCGGAGGCTCAAATTTCTCCTTGACTCAAATTGAGAAGACTCAAACTCATTGATATTTGTTACTTAACTGTGCAGCAGTAAAACCATTTATTGAGTAAGACATATAAATTCATTTTATTTTTTTAAAAGTATATTAGAGTGAAGTGATTAAAATTGATACAATCTACTTCTTTATAGTGAATTTAGGAGTCACATTAGAAGGAGTTCAAGGGGTTGAAAATCTTCAATAACAGATGTAAAAAAGAGAGTTAACAAGGAGTTTCCTGAATGGTTTCCAAAGCGAGTGAGTGAATTAAGTTTTTGGATATTTATCTATGCTTAATTAAGTTTCTTGTTTGAATTTTGAATATTTGATGAAACTAATTTTGTTTATTTAGATTATGAATCCGGATATAGCAAATATGATCTCTACTGATATGAAGTTTTTAGCATGGAATCTATTGACAGATGCAAGAAGGTTCACTGCTTATAACATTAATGGGTTCAAATTTTGAACTTTGTCAAGAGAACAAAGATTTTTGCAAACTCAAAATAGTGGAGTCTTCCTTACCTCTGACGCTTTTTGCATCTAATGCTGATAGAAATGTGAGGCAAGCAGTCTTACCATATTATGGTAAGATAGGCATTCTGGGTAGCTAAATCTAGAAACATGTGTTTGCTGAATAGGGATCGATGTGTTGCTCTCATTGTCTGATTGTTTTATTGGCCTTGACTAGTTACACGTTGCATATGTATAAGCCGCATTTTATGATTTGGTGGGTGACAGAGAATATAGAAGGATAATAGGCATTGGAGTGTTATCTTGTTTTTCGATGGATGTAGGCTTGATGGGGTATATCATACTTTTGATATCTATCACTATATCTGCACTGCGTTCCTGACTAGTTTCTATGTTTTCTTCACTGTCATTACACTTGAGCATGGGAACCTTCGAAAGCATCTTTATCTCTAATGGGTAAGGGTAAGGTCTAAATACACTTTACCATCCTAGACTCTACTTGTGGTATCTCAGTGGGTATGTTAACAGTTCTCTAAACTCACAAGTGGAAGAATACATAGAGTTGAATATAAGTAAAAAGATTTTGTTGAAATTGTTCATTTGGAGAATTCATCAAAAGCTAATTATAGGTTCTTTTCATCATCAAAATAATAGAATTGAACTATGACGTGCTTCTACCTTCACTCTCTTTGCTCGATCCAAATCTTTTACTAGTTAGAGGTAAATCAAGAATCATAGGTTAGTGATCAACCCTCTTTGTAAGTATGCATCAAATCATTGGCCTGCCTTCATCTACATTGTATAGGAATCTGTCAAAATCATATTTTCAGTCCACCGTCCTTCTCTTTGTGATCATAATGCAAGATGCTCTCATGCAAAGACCACACTGTTCTGCTTGATATATATGTCTATTTAGATTGTTTAGGGTGTTTTAAGTTGAATTGCTTTAAAATCACGCTACTTGCAGAAGCCAGAAGCTTATAAGTTCTTTATACGTATTGAACTGAGTATGGAGTTTCCCACCCAGAAAGGGGAAAAAAATAACTCAGAAAACCTCATAGACCCTCCCAAGTTAAAGAAAGGCACACTAGGATTGTAGGATGTAAAGAGAAAGCTAAACACTAAAGTTGAGTGACATGCCAGTAAGTGAAGGGAAGTTTGGATTAATTTTTACTTTAGAGGACTTCTATGATTGAGCTTTACAAGTAGTAGTTTAACTTCTTGGGATTCTCATGTTACTATTATCTAGTATTGTATGTAATTAGTTGCTAGAATTTTTTTTTAGAAAAATGTCAATAACTTTGATACAGGAACAAATTATGTGTTCAAATATCTAACTTTTGACGTTTGTTGTATTCAAGAAAAAAATTGAGCTAGCCATCATCACAGATGAGTCTGAAATTTCACCAAATGATGTCGTTAGTAATGTGCTAGGTAAAGAGCATTCTGGACGAGTAAGATACTTAGGATTAGGAGTTGTCCCAAGTAGAGCTTTTAAACAAACAAGACCCCATTATAGTGATTTAAATGCTACAAGTTATAATAGCTCTTGTTTTTCCCAATGCCAAGAGAAGTACAATCTTATGATGAATGCTCACACTCAATAAGTGAATGCTTTAAAGACTTATATGATAATGAAGGAAGGGACAATGCTTGAGCAATTTACTGAAATCTTTGTTTCTCCAACTCATTAAATGGTAAGGAAAAGTTCATAAACTTCTTATTTGTTGTTTAAGTTTCATTTCTATTGTTAAATATTATATTTATTGATCTAGTTGTTTCAGTGCATTCGCCTACAAGAAGGGACAA
Source organism: Solanum virginianum (assembly GCA_000787875.1). Lineage (NCBI taxonomy): Eukaryota > Viridiplantae > Streptophyta > Magnoliopsida > Solanales > Solanaceae > Solanum > Solanum virginianum. The sequence continues at coordinate 100,616 of DF358215.1, forward strand.
TACCTTAATAGTGATTGTAAAAAATTTTAAAGTTGTAGTTTATTCAATCTGATTTTACTGCGGTTGTTTTAATTAAATATATTTTAAATTATTTTTGTAGCCAAGTGATGCAGCCAGTGGATCCATTTCACCCGACATAAGAAGATCATCCGATGGAAGTAATCCAAATGATAATCCACAAATTTCGTCGTACAATTATATTAGATTATTAGGTATGGTAGTTGCTTGAATGGATGTAGAAAATCCCTTATGTTTAATGGATAGAATGAATGTATTCAATGTTAGTTTTTTGAGACAAATGATGATAGTAATTTTTGTATTGATTGGAATATATATGTTAAAGTTTTCTGACTAATTTTCTACTATTTCTTTTATGCTAATGTCTTTATGGTTTAATAATATATTTATGTTTACCTTATTTTAGCAAGAAATTTGAATAATAAAGTATCAGATTATTAGCATGTAACAATTTGCAAATAAATGAAGTAATAATTAAAAGATCAACAATTGTTGAGGTTATAACTACCGCTATTTACATAGTAATAGAACATTTGTTTAAAGTCCAGTGGGTGTTAACTCCCACAAAAAGAGCAAATAGTGGGGGTTTTAACCCCTGTTATCTTTTTTTTTTTATAACAAATAAAAAATAAGTCATTTTTATGAGTTGTGGAGGCTGGACCGCCACTAGTTAACTATCGCTAATAAGTTGTGGCGGCAAGAAAATAACCTCCACAAATTAGTAGCGGCAAATGTTATTGCGGAGGTTTTGAAAATCGCCTTGAAAGCTGATTGCGAGGGTTTATGATCACCGCAACTTCTAAATTTAACCCTGCAACTCATGCGTTTTCTTGCAGTGTTTTCAGGTAGCTACCCCTCTTATGAGCTTTCATGAAGTGTTATGTCCTAAGCTCTTAAAGAGTGCATTGCCTCTTTATTATGACCATTCTAATCATTTGCTCCTTTACTTTTCAAGAGTTATTTTATTTGAGATCAATTGCATGTTTCACGCATGTCATAGACTTTGTCTTCAGAGATATTCGATAAGAGCATTTCAACTCTTAGTTTATTATTATCTCCCCCTTATGTTAGACAAGCTAACATATATTTCAATTTATCTTTGAGAATCCATCTTTTATGTATCATGGTATATTTATTAATCATATACTGCATATCAAAATTATTAGATGAAAATTATATGGTTCCCAATCATATACCAATTAAGGGAGAAATTAATCATAGTGTATTGGTCTGATACATATCTTCATATGCAATTTATGATATATAAAATATTGATATATTTAAAAGATTTGTTAGGAGAAGTAAAAATGCCACCACATAGTTTATAAAATATTTATACACTTAAATCAATTAATTGTATAATTCAAAAAATAGTTTAACTTTTAAAATTAAGATATAAAGCAGTTTAAGTTTTTTTTTTTTTAATTGTCAATTAAATTTTAACAATTTTTTAAAAATTCGGATAAAGGTGTAAAATTTTCAAAACACTTACATGAAAATTTTTAATAAAAAAAACTTAAAAATAATTTCAAATATTTTTTTTACTTATTGTCAGAAAAAATATTTAAAAAACATATATGAGCCACTTTTATAATAAATGATATATCAGCTTTAAATGAGAAAATTGAGGAGCACATTACATTTTTTCCCTATTCAGTGTTAGTGTTTGGCTAAAGAAGAATTTGATCCCAAAAGGAGTTTGATTTCAGAGGAGTATAACTCGATGAAAAAATTGTACAGTATAAATATGAGATCCATTCAACAATGAAGGCTACACGTTTCTAGAGCAAAAAAAAAAAAAGACAATTTTTAAGTGGACGAGCTGAGCAGTTGAGTAATTGAGTTTGAAGTGCATCCTGATAAAAGAGCCTTGAGTCCTGGAAATTAAAAAATTAAAAGTTAAAATAAAATTAATTTTTCAGATATATTATAATTTATTTTTTATATTTGTAGAAATAATTGAGGCATATATAATAAATTTTATAAGAAACTTAATGAAAAATAAATTTATCCACTAAAATAATAAATTCAAATTAGCTATTGAATTAAAACTAATCACTTGCATGAAAAAAATAATAAAAAAATTTAAAATAACTTTTTTGCCCAGAGTATCATCCTACTGTTCGTTCCACCGCGCGTATTGGTGTGAATTAAAAAAGAGAAAAACTTAAAAGAAATTAAAACTAATTTTTTTAGATATATTATAATTTAATTTTTGTATTTGAAAAACAAAATTGAGGTATATATAATAAATTTTATAAGAAAGTTAGCGAAGAATAAGAATAAATTTGATCACTAAAATAATAAATTTAAATTAGTTGTTAAATAAAAAACAAACCCCTACATGAATTTCTTTCAATTAAAAAGTAATTTTAAATAATCTCTTTATTTTTCGTCAGAAAAAAGGGACAAAATATGAGTCCTTGTTATAACGAGGAATACATCAATTTTAAATGGAAAAATTAATGAGTATATTAAATGTTTTTTACCTATTTCGAGTAGATCTGTCAATACAAGCTGACCCACCCCATCTGGGCTAGCCCATATAGACTTTGGAATTTGATGGGTCAAGTTGGGCTGACTCATTTTTTTCGTGGGCTAGAAAATAGCTAGCCTAGTCCATTAGTACGTGGGCTATGGGCCTTTTCGATCGGCCCACATTTTTAAAAGTATATTTTTTTAAAAATAAAATTTTAAATTAAATTATAATTTAAAAATATTAAAATAAATATCAACAAGACAATATTATATGGTATTAGTGTTACTATTATATATTATAAAAACATAATTAGTATCTAAATGTTAATATTTAAAATATTTAAATGAACTTTGAGTTGTGACTCTTATTATTCTTTGGGAAAACTAAGTTTGTACCCCTTTAAATCAAATTATTTACATTCATATACCCCTTTACATTTTGTACTCTCATACTATTAAAATTTTGCCCCTTAATATTAAAATTCACGCGCGGACGTCATGCTGATATCAACGTCTGCTTGTATGATATACCAATAGGATATACCAATGTTGATTGGAGATATCGATATAGCTCGGTTGATGACGTATGTGCAGCAGGTGGAGGAGGAGAAGATGCAGGATAGGGAGGATTTCAAGAGTAAAAGGGCCAAGACATCAGGCCAGGAGTCAGGCAAGAGAGGGACAGGAGGTGGAGGTCATTCATCCTTCAAGCCTAAGACAGCCGGACCAGTACCTTCATCCGCCAGTGCACCTACACCAAGAGTCAGGAATAAGCAGGGATCAAAGCACCGCAGATTCCCAGGTAGCCAGTCATAGGGTAGCGTAGCTCCATCAAATCGCTATCCTACTTGCGGTAAGTATGGTAAGTCTCACTCCGGAGAGTGCCTTCTGGGCACGAATGGTTGCTTCAAATTGGTCAGGTGGGAAATTTCTTGAAGGATTATCCTATGGGGAAGCAGAATATGAGAGACAGTAGGTCACAGACAGTCTCTTCGGCACCACAGGGTAAGCCACCTCACAGGGGTACTACAGCAGGAACAATCGAGGGCACAAACTGCTTGTATGCCATGGGCACCAGACAGGAGCAGGAGAACTCGCCAGATGTGGTTACGGGTATGTTCAAAATCTTTACTCATGATGTCTACACATTGTCTTTTGTAACCCCATATATAGCTATGAAGTTTGGGGTCAACCTAGAACGTCTTCTTGAGCCTTTCAGCGTTTCTACTCCTACTGGAGAGTCGATTTTAGCCTAAAGGATCTATAGGGGTTATCCAGTTTCTGTTTATCATAAGACAATTGTAGCTGATTTGGTAGAGTTAGATATGGTAGAGTTTGATATCATTCTAGGCATGGATTGACGTCATGTTGGGTATGCCTCCGTAGATTGTAGAACCAGAGTAGTCAAGTTCCAGTTTCCAAACGAACCAGTCTTAGAGTGGAGGGGTAGCTCAGTTTTTCCTAAACGCCAGTTTGTTTCATATCTCAAAACTAGAAAGTTAATCTCCAAGGGGTGTATATATCACCTAGCCAGAGTTCAGGATTCTCGTGACGAGGCACCATCTCTTCAATTTGTTCCAGTTGTGAATGAGTTCCCAGAAGTCTTTCCCGAGGATCTTCCCGGAGTCCCTCCTGATAGGGAGATAGACTTTGGGATAGACACTCTTCTAGATACTTAACCCATATCTATTCCTCCATACCGAATGGCTCCTTCAGAGCTAAAAGAGTTAATGTTGCAGCTGAAAGATCTCTTAGATAAGGGTTTCATTAGACCAAGCGTCTCACCTTGGGGTGCTCCAATTCTTTTCGTGCGTAAAAAGGATGGTTCTCTTCGAATGTGCATAGATTATCGTCAGTTGAACAAGATCACCATCAAGAACAAGTATCCTCTTCCTAGAATTGATGACTTACTCAACCAACTTCAGGGTGCTACCTATTTTTTCAAGATAGATCTTAGATCTAGGTATCATCAGCTTAAAGTTAGGGAGAAAGACATTCCTAAGACAACTTTCAGAACCCGATATGGTCATTATGAGTTTTTAGTCATGTCTTTCAAGCTAACAAATGCACCAGCAACTTTCATGGACTTTATGAATAGGGTATTAAGGTCGTACCTAGATATATTCGTTATCGTATGCATAGATGACATTCTGATTTACTCCCATGGGACCTGATGAACAGGGCGTTAAGGCTGTACCTAGATTTGTTTGTTATCATATTCATATATGATATTCTGATTTACTCCCGTAGTAGGGAGGAGCATGCAAACCATCTTAGAGTTATCCTTCAGACCCTTAAGGATCAACAACTATATGCCAAGTTTTCTAAGTGTGAGTTCTGGTTGGAGTCTATGGCATTTCTGGGGCACATTGTGTTTGGTGAGGGTATCCAGGTGGATTCCCAAAAGATTGAAGCAGTGAAGAATTAGCCAAGGCCCACAACTCCCACAAAGATAAGGAGTTTCTTGGGCTTGGCAGGGTACTACAAACGATTTGTAGAGGGGTTTTCTTCTATCTTAGCTCCCTTGACTAAGCTGACTCAGAAGAAGACTTTTGAATGGTCAGAAGCTTGTGAGAAGAGTTTTCAAGAGTTGAAGGTTAGGCTGACTACAACCCCAGTCTTATCCCTACCAGATGGAGTTGATGATTTTTGGTATATTGTGATGCTTCCAGAGTTGGCTTGGGTTGTGTATTAATGCAGAGAGGCAAGGTGATAGCATATGCTTCCAGACAGCTTAAGATTCATGAGAAGAACTACCCAACTCATGATCTTGAGCTTGCTGCAGTGGTTTGCTTTGAAGATTTGGAGATACTACCTTTATAATTGGCACGTGGATGTATTCACAGACCACAGGTGGGGTGGTATGAAGAAGGACATTGCAGAGTTTGTGTCTAGATGCCTAAACTGCCAACAAGTTAAGGTTGAGCATCAAAGGCCTTGTGGTGTAGCCCAAAACATAGAGATTCCAGAATGAAAATGGGAGATGATTAATATGGACTTCGTGACAGGATTACCTCGATCCCATAGACAACATGATTCGATATGGGTCATAGTAGATAGAATGACCAAGTCAGCTCACTTCCTATCTGTCAAGATGACTGATACAGCTGAGACCTATGTCAAACTCTATCTTAAGCATTAATGAAAAAGATGAATACACCTACACCACCCTTAGCAACCTTAATCTATAATTATTTTACAAATGAACATAAAATACTTATTTTCTATATATTAAATAAAATACCAGAAATAGAGATAAGAAAAATAATATGGAAAAAAATAATAGAATACGAAGAAGAAGAAATTAACAAATTAATTACACAAGTATGGTATGACGACATAAATATAGTATTACAAGAATTAACACAAGATGAAAGAATAGACTACCAAGACCTACTGGACGACCTACTGCCCTTTAATTTAATTATTTGAATGCTTAACCCGAACATAACCTATCATATGATACATAAAATAAATATGAACCCTAAGCATGGAATGAAGCTGATACTCAAGATACTTTAGGAGTTAGAATAAAATTCTTAAAAAGATGGTATACGGACTATGTGAAAAATATAAAGAAGACATGAAAATGGAGAAAACCTTAATAAGAAATTTTTATCATGTTGTAAAGATATAATAGCACCCCAATTCGGATGTGAAGAAAAATATTATAAAAAACATAGAAGGAAAAAAATTAAGAAATATAAAAAGATTAAACATAGATATAGGAGCCCAATAGACACGGATGAAATATTAGATACAAAAAAATTACAATCTTTTTTAGGATTAGTTAACCAAGTTAGAGAATATGTACCTAAATTAGCGGAGTATTTAAAACCATTGCAGAAAAAATTACAAAAAAAAATGTTGAATATAATTATGATAAAAAAGATCAAGAACAAGTCCAAGGATATATAGCAAAATAATTAATAGACAATGAAATAAATATGATAGATGTAGCAGGATATATAGAAAGAACATTCATAGCAGAAGTAAAATTATGATTTTTAAATTTAGTAGAAGAAGATATAAATCCACTTAGAACAACCAAAGATATGGAAGGGAAAGACACAACCTCAGTATTAG
>DF358214.1:0-56111 GCA_000787875.1 Solanum virginianum
ATGTGGAAGGTGTGGCAAACTTTATTTGGGGCGATGTCGATTGGGCACCGAATTAATTCTTGAATTAAGTTTCTACAATATTAAGGAGTTTCATGTATAGGTTTGAGCATATATTCCCTATTGAGCCTATGTTCATTGATTTTGATTAAGCATCTTGTTAATTATGGCTTATGATTCTTGTTGCATTGCATCCCACATACTTAGTACATTCCAACTTACTAACGCATACTTTATGCCTTCATGATGTTACCATGTAGGAATTAGAGCATCTCTTGATCATCTTCTATGTGGCTAGTTTTGGCTTTTCGGAGGATAAGCTGTGGTGAGTCCTCATGTATGGGGAAACTAGCTATGCTACTCTTACTATTTGATATCTCTTTAATTTTGAATAGTTGGTACTATGAGGGTGACCCCAAAAAGTGTCTTGGCCCCCGCTCCAATCTATGTTAGAGGTGTTGGTAGAGCAATTGATATAATTGTGCTATGAGCTTGACTATTGAATGTTTTATAATTAGTGAAGACTTCTCTTAGTCCCTTTTCCCTTATTTATATCTCTTTTTATTTTTATTTTGCTTCCGCAACCAAGGATATGTGATTAATATGTTAAGAAGCTTGTTTGGGGTTCCTTCGGGTTCCTTATTCGTCGTGTGACGTCTAGGCCCTAGGCTTGGTATCAGAGTACTAGGTCATTAATGGTCCTTAGAAATTCAACACACCACATTGATTATAGTCTTATTCATGGTAGTGAAGCACGCCACAACTATGAATGGGAGGCTATGAGGCATTTTAGAAAATGTGCCACTTTTTCATGATCTATGTCATATGATAGAGTTAAGTCCTCTAAGGCTTATTCCTGATTCTTAACCTTTACATTTCAGAAAATGTCTCAAGCTATTCAGGGTGGTGGATAAGATGATGACCTATCAAATGTAGAGACTCGCAATGCTTTATGCCTATTGGCCAACATGGTGACCGCTCAACTCAACCAATGGGTGGGTGCCCCCAAGATCGTGAATGATAAGAAGGGGAAGAGAAATACTAAGAGAGGACGAGTTGAGGGTGCTTCATCTTCTACTAGACTACTTGTGCCCAAGCACAAGACGAAAAGGATCCATTTCACTATTTGTCAAGGGTATGGCAAGAAATATCAAGGGAAGTATTTGACGGGCACTGGGGATTGTTTCAAGTATAGCGGTGTTGGGAATAATATGAGAGATTTGCCCGATGGCCTCAAAGGAAGGAAGAAGAAGGGTTCAATATGAAGGTGGCAATAGTGGAGTGACTCATCTTAGGTGCCCAAAATGTGGGAGGAATCATAGTGGCATATATTGGAGAAACACGGGTGCATGCTTTGGGTATGGCGAGATGGGCCACAAAATTTTAGATTGTCCACATGCTCAAAATAAGGGTAAGGATGGCCGACCACAAGGGCAATGTGGTCATGTTGATCAAGAGGCTCAAGAAGGCCAACAAGGGGATGCTCCATGACATAATCGATTATATGCTTTTCAAGGGAGGCAAGGAGGGGATGAGGTGTCTGATGTTGTTTCCGGTATGTTATACATTTTGATTTCATTGTGCATATTTTGATAGGTCCGGGAGACATTATTTCTTTCATTATTCCTTTTGTTGCTAATAAGCTTCATGTGTGTTCCGAGTTTTTATGTGAACCTCTTAGGTGTCTACCCCCATTGGTGAGTCTATTGTTGCTAGAAAAGTCCATAGGGGTTGTCCCATGTCGTTATTGCATAAAGACTTGTCTTGTGATTTTGTTGAACTTGGCATAGTGGATTTGAGTTTCTCTTTAGGGTCGATTGGTTACATGCATATCATGCTTCCAATGAGTGTAGAACCCGTAAGGTTATAACCTAATCATTAAGGATAGATGAACTATTTGATCAATTACAAGGGGCTAGTCATTTTTCTAAGATTGATCTTCATTCTAGTTTTTTTCCCCCAAGTGAGAGTGAGGGAGTGTGATATTTCCAAGTCAACTTTTCAGACTAAGTTTGGGCATTTTGAATTTTTGGTGATGTCTTTTGGCTTGGCTAATGCACTGGCGATATTTATGGATCTCATGAATAGGGTCTTTAAACCCTACCTTGAGATATTTGTGGTGGTCTTTATTGATGATATCTTGATTTATTTTTGGAGTGCAATAAAACATGTGGATCATTTGAGGGATTGTTAAATATGGAAAGTGTGAATTTTTGGGTAGCATAAAGGTGTTTAGAGAAGTACATAGGTTTGCTAGGTTGGGAATGAGGTTGGATGAAGTTGAGAATGGAGTGTAGTAGTTTTTTTTATGGTTTCAAATCTTCTTTGGTTGAAGAGACCTTGCTATAGCAAGACCTTGATTCCACCTTGCTAGAGTTGAAGGCTTTGGTGAAGGATGGTAAAGTGGAGGTTTTATCCCAAGGGGGAGATGGTGTCATTAGGTACCAAGGTAGGCTATGTGTGCTTAATGTTGACGTTTGAGTTTACGTGAAAGTTCCAGCCATGAAGGGTGTGGTCCTGTTTAGCAAGAAAGGAAAATTGAGCCTAAGATTTGCAGCTTTTTATACGATGTTAAGGAGAATTGGTAAGGTTGCATAGGAATATGTGTTTCCTATGGAGATGATATGGTTTATCTGGTCTTCCATGTGCCTATGTTGAGGAGATGTGTTAGTGACCTAAGTGCTATTATGCCTTTAGAGGTTGTGGGTGTGATGGAAGATCATTTGACCTATGAGGAGGTCCCCGTCGAGATATTGGATAAACAAGTAAAAAGGTTGAGGAATAAAGATGTAGCATCCGTCAAGTTTTTTTTAGACGAATCAATAAGTCAAAAGAGTCACTTGGGGAGCTGGAGCAGACATGAAGAAGCGATATTTGTACCTCTTTGATCCTATTCAAGCTTAAGTTAGCCAAGTAAGTCCTTTCTATGAATTCAAATCTTAAGTTTCAGCCCTCATATCATGTTACATGCATTCATGTTTATGGTAACAAGTTTATGGTGATTTTGGCATTCATGTGAAGATTTTTGGAAACAATGTTTAAGTATAATTGTTGCATTCATGTCAGGCTAAAATCTTCATGATTACTTCTTTCATACATGTTTCTTTAACATTCGGGGATGAATGTTACCAAGGGGGAGATATTGAAACGCCCAAAAAATGTGATTCAAAAATGCCCATAATTGTTATTTCTATATATCTCAAAATCCATGTGTGATATTGAAAATTTGACTTCATATTCTTGATGGGGGTGGGAATTGAGTGGAAAATGGGTATAACTTAGATTTTAAAAGACCCACAGCGAAAATGATTTTTGCAAAATTTTTGGAGACAGAAGCTATCTGCGATAGCTCAACGATGCGGACATGTCGCGGAGCAATGTTGTGACTTCTTTATTTTTCCTATTTCAGCCTAAGACATTGGGGTCATGGCCCCATACCTACTTATGCGTGAAAACACCTATGCTTAGCTATTTCTCAACTCTATATCACTCAAGACCCTCTCAAAACCCTCTCTAACACTTAACTAAATATTTCATCCAAATTCAAGTGTCCCTAGCTTAATTTAGGATCTCAAGAACTTCATTCAAGCTTCAAGTGTCCTTCAACTCTACATCAAGGAATCCCCAAATTTAGGTATATGAGTTTCATCCATTAGGTCCTTTCACCTATGGAGCCCAGTCTTCCTATTCTATGAAAATTGCATGTTTTCAAATTATATTATCTATGGGTATCTTCTATTATAGATTATGAGTATAAACTATGTTAGGGTTTTATGAAATGTTGATTTATTACATGACTATCAATTTCAAGCTTGTACTATAAAAGGGTATTGTCTATTGAAACTATTCATGTTTTGAGCTATGAAACTATGATCTATATGACATTTGATGATAGACTTTAAGGTATCTTACATGAGGATTTTACTATGTGTTGGTGGGTTGATTCACATTGAGTTTTCTTATATTATTTTACTCTTGAATTGCATAATTTTGAACTAATATTGCACACCCACCAAGTGTTTGATAAAGTGTCTTGACAAATATCCTTGATGTTGATGAAGGATTATTGTATCATTTTTCTTGACAAGCATGTTATGATACTTTGTGGGTTCCCAAACATGTATTAAACTCTTGAAAAAGTTTCTATGATCTACAATAAAATTTTGAACCTCTATACTATCTTTCACTCTCACGAGAAATGTGAAGTCCTTTCGTGATTCTTTGATGTGATGGTTTGATTAGCTATTTTTGTACTCCTATCTAAAAGATTATATTGTAAGGCAAGGAAAACATACCGAAGATGCCATACCGTAAGGTAGAGTAACTCATGGTTCCTACTTAAAAGATTATATCATAAGGTAGGGACAATCTACCAAAAAGGATCATGTCGTAAGGTAGGACCTCTCTTACCGATAAGATTGTATCGTAAGATAAGTGCATCCCATATTCTTATGGAAGAGATTATGTCGTAAGGTAAGGATGCCTCTTAACAACCTACCAGAAAGGGTCTTGCCATAAGGTAGGACCTCTCTTACTGATAAAATTGTATCGTAAGGTAAGTGCATCCTATATTTTTACCGAAGAGATAATGTTGTAAGGTAAGGATACCTCTTAACAACCTATGTCATGACCTCTCTTACCAATTAGATTGTATCATAAAGTAAGTGTATCCTTTATTCTTACCGAAGAGGTTATATCGTAAAGTAAGAATACCTCTTAACTTCTATTGATGAGGCCATGTCGTAAGGTAGAATCAATCACGACTCTTACTAAAAGGATTGTATCGTAAGGTAAGAGACATCTCATACCACCTACACAAAGGTTATGTAGTAAAGTAGGGTATTGGTAACACTCTTCGAAAAGGCTATACTGTAAGGTGAGTGGTGACTACTTGGCCATTCTCATGCATGTTTGTGTAAGGTTTGAGCATACATTCCCTATTGAGCCTATGTTTATAGATTATAATTAAGCATCTTGTTAATTATGGCTTATGAATCTTGTTCCATTGCATCCTGCACACTTAGTATATTCTAATGTACTAACACATACTCTATGCTTACATGATGTTACCATGTAGGAACCAAAGCATCTCTCGATCATCCTTCACATGGCTAGATTTGGCTTTTCGGAGGATAATCTTTGGTGAGTCCTCAAGTCCGGGGATACTAGCTATGCTACTCTTATTATTTGATATCTCTTTAATTTTGAACACTTGGTACTATGACAGTGAGCCCGAAAATTATCTTGGCCCCTGCTCCATTCTATGTTGGAGGTGTTGGAATAATTGATGTACATTTGCTATGAGCTTGACTCTTGAATGTTTTATAATTATTGAAGACTTCTCTTAATCCCTTTTTCCTAATTTATATCTCTCGTTGTTGTTATTTTTCTTTTGCGACCAAGGGTGTGTGATTGATATGCTAAGAGGCTTGTTTGGGGTTCCTTTGGGTTCCCCATTCGCCGTGTCACATCTAGGCCCTAGGCTTGGGTCGTGATATTTACATTCAGGGTCGAATGTTCCTATGGGGGAGATATTGTAACACCCCTCATATGCTTCGGAATGCCCTATAAGTGTATTTCTTGAATATCTCAAAATTTGTGCATGATTTCAAAATTTTGACTTCATATTCTTGTTTAGGGGGTAAAATTGAGCGAGAAAAGGGTATCCCTTGAATTTTAGAAGACCCATAGTGAAAAATAATTTTTACTACGAGAACCATTTCCAGTGTCCCTGCGTGCCTAGGCCTCAACGCGCCATGGGCGTGCCTTAATACAATTGAGGCCTCCGCGTCTGGTTCGCGTCCCGTCTGGGGCACAGACCAGTTTTTTGCCCAGTTTTTATAGCTTTGTTCAAGGGCATTTGGGTAATAACCTGATGCCCATTTAAATGTGAAAACCTCTATACTTAGCCATTTTCAACTTCAAACTCTCAAGAAAACCCTCTCAAAACCCTTCCAATTCATCATAAGATCCCCCATACAATCTAATAATCTGCTCGATTTCAAGGACGCAAGTCAAGTCTCAAGACGTTCACAACTTTTCATCCAAGAATTTCCAAGTTTAGGTATATGGGTCTTCATCCATGGGTCCTTTCACCCATGGAGTCCAATACTCTATTTTATGAAAAATTTCATGATCTCAAGTTGTATTCTTCATGGGTATCTTCTATCAAGCATTATGAACATGGGTTATGATTAATTTTATCAAATATTGAGTTATTGTATATGAATTTCTATTGAAAGCTTATTTCATGAGTTGATTTAAAACTATTGAAGCTATACGTGATATGAACTATGGAAACTATACCATGTTGTGAACTTTTGATGCATTTCATGACACCCAAAAATAGGGACTACTATGTTGGTGTAATGAATTGTATGACTTTAAAATGACTTAATTTCACTCTTTCATGTCTTATACTATCTAATTGCATGAATTTGAGCATGTGTCCATGTACCTACCATTTTTGACTAAACTACATGACAAGGATTCTTAAGTTGATGATGAATTATGGCATGATTTATTAGTTAAGTGTTTTCATGATAATTATGGGCACCCAAGCATGTATTAAACTCGTGAAAGGTTTCTATGATTTACAAGTGACAAATTGAGCCTTATTCTATAATTCTACCCTCTTGTGAGCAAAATATATCTATTTGAGGGGTCAAACATGATTACTATTTTCCCCTTATATTCAACCTAAGTTCGCTAGTAGGGGTCAAGCATGTTACAAGTTTCTACCCTCATGTGAAATTCATTAACTACTAGAAGCGGTCAAGTTCATGTATTATTTTCTACCCTCTAGTATAAGGTATATGCCCATGTAGGAGTCAAGTATGTGAATGAGCTATTCATGCCATGTTATCATGTCTTTACAAGTTATTCATGTTACGACTAAATCTATGATAATTTAAAATATTCTGTGGGATTAGACTTAGCACCGAGTGAGGCTTAAGGTGGGGAATTGACTCAAGGGGTACTTATATAAAGTCTTAGTCTCTAAACTATGTGCCACCATAGAATTATATTATTTTCCTAAAAGGACTTACTAGTAGATCCATCTAGGTCAAGTTACCCACAAAGTTGGGTCAAGTATGGTTTACCTTGGCAAGTAGACTACACCTTCTCCAATGGGGTGTCACGCATCAGGATTCCAAGTAATGGCTCGCTTGGTCTTATATCTTGGTTAAGGTCTCCTTCCACATATGTATGTTATATTATGCAAGTTGAATATTTACATGCATATTTTAGTATAAGTATTGATCATACATGTCATATTTAGTTTATATCCATTGATTTTGATTATGCATCTTGATTATTATGGCTTATGTCCTTGTTGCATTGTATCCCGCATACTTAGTACATTCTAACTACTAACGCATACTCTATGCCTATATGATATCACCATGTAGGGATCGATGCTCCTATTGATCATCCTCCTCCACGTGGCTAGTTGATTTGTCTGAAGAGAGCCTTTGGTGAGTCGTCAACTCTGGGGACAATATCTAGTCTACTTTAATATGTCTTTTCTTTACTAAGACTTGTATAACTTTTTGGATACTTATCATTTGAGGGTGAGCCCGGAAAGTGTCTTGGCCCCCGCTCCATTCACTAGTAAAGGTGTTGTTGGAAAACATAATTATATATGTTTTGAGCTTGACTCCTTTAATATCTAAGTTATATATTGTGAAAGAAGTTTCTCAGTCCCGCTTTCCTTTTTGTTATTGTCTCATGGAATCTTGCTTATATTGCTTTCGCAACCAAGGATGTATATATGATATGCTAAGAGGCTTGTTTAGGGTCCCTCCGAGTTTTTTCATTCACCATGTCACATCTAGGCTCTAGGCTTGGATCGTGACAGCAGGCTCGAATTTCAATGAAGAATCTCATGAAACACTTAGTTTGCAAAATCATTAAATATTGTTTCACTAGTTAGAAAGTGTAATCACATGTTGATGAAATACGAACTACACCAAAAGGTCACAGTCTATAATCGCGTACCTGTTACAAAAGTTTGTTTGCTATTTGCAGAAGAAATCTATACTAGATACTCCACAGGAACTTTTAAAGAATTGAAAGAGAAGAAGAGAAGGAAGAAGAAAACTTTTTTTCTTTTTACATTACCCTCGGTTTTTGAAAAAAGAATCCTTTTATAATTATAAAAGGATGCAACTATTCAGAAACATTCTGAATAGTTATCACTTTTTTTTTTAATATTAAATATAAATTAAATATATAATAAATGTATATTTATTTATTATTTAAATTAATTTAGTTGACCCACATGGGTGATCCAAATTTAATTTAATTCCTTCAATATATATATATATATATATATATATATATATATATATATATATATATTTTTAATGAATTTATCGAGCTCAAGGCTCATTTTATTAATAAAATTAAAACTACATATTTTCTTTGTGACAAAAATTTAAAAACTAGTACAAGTCCTTACCATTACCCACTTACCGGCCCACTACCCATTTATCCAATTACCTAGATAATAGATACTACTGAAAAGCCTATTTTGTTGAACAACCTTTCAGTTCCACCGCCTTGAATATGGCAAAAGTTTTCTGGAGTATGCTTCTTCATCTCTTGCTTCTGTGTTGTAATCTTATTCCTCCTTCTGATATAGATCTTCGAATTTGTCATCTCCTAAGCATGTATAAGTGTGTTATTAGTGTTTCTGAATATACACTTTCCTTTCTCCTATGTTTTCTTCATCGATTTGCCTTGTTCTTCTCTCATTGTAGATGGTAGTTCTAGATTCTGTTTGTCACCTCTTGTGGGAGCTCCAATGTCTCATTCTTTGTTGGCTTTAGGTAAGCTTTCATATTCTGCATCCTCAACCCTTCGACCCCATTTGACAATCTTGTTTGTTATTGTCACTGAAGGTTAGGAGGGGATAGATCTCGACGATGTTCAACCACCAACCTAACCTTACCAGCTGGAAATCTTGGTTTTTGTTCCAAGTAGGCATTCCACTGGCTATATTTTTTTTGTACACTGCTGTAAAATCACTTAATAGTACAACAGTTATGGCATCTTGTATATTTTTGGATAAATGCATATTGTAGCCATGCTCTGCAAACCCACATGTCCGCTTGTATCTTGGGGTGTCAGTACTAGCTCCTAATGAATTTCGCCCTTTCTATTCATCTTCAGTTTCTTGCATGTGTAATTTCTTTTGTTCTGACTCTTAAAAGTAAGGTTACTTGGGATTTATCACTATTGATGATACGAATAATGATAATATAAAATATAAAGATATGACTATTTTTACTAACCTACTATATTATAAGACCAAACATCAATCTATCCATACTAGTCTATTAGCTTTTTACTCTAATACGCGACCTCCTCTTCTTTCTATTTAAGATCATGTTCTCGTTGAGATGAATTTTCACTATATCTTTATCTGATCACCTCTTCTAATACATCTTTGTTCTACCTCTACCCCTTCGTGTAATCCTAAATCCTTCTTATTTATTTATTCTGTAGTATTCTTTAAGTTTAAAAAGTTATAACCTTTTAAAAGTATTTATTGGATAATCTTTTAATGTATATTTTACTGTACAAACTTAAAACATTGTGGAGAAACAAGAATCAGAGTGTTATTAGAGAGGAAAGATAATTTCAACTCCATTACATTTTTCATAATTCAGTACTTAAGATAGTTTATCATATACGATTGTTTCATCATACAGAATTATATTCTAAAGATGTTATACAAATTAAAAAATTTGCACACACAATCATTATTTTGCTACAATTTTTGTTTTTACCCACTTTTCTTGGTTGACAAATAATTTGACTGATAAAATATTCATTTATTGTTGTAAAATACAAAGATTTGGTCATTGATATTTTAAAGCTTAAATTTGAGCTGTCCAAGATATTTCAACAATAAAATTCAAAATTATATTATAACTTAAACAACAACATACCCGGTGTAATCCCACAAGTGGGGTCTGGGGAAGGTAGAATGTACGCAGACCTTACCACTACCTCATAGAAGTAGAGAGCATGTTTCTTGGGAATCCTCATCTCAAAACTCATAAGCAGAAAGGACTAGATATGACAAAAAAGGAAAGGAAAGGAAACAGAAAGAACGACTAATAATGAAAAGCACATGACAGTATGTAAATACGAGAAAGCTAACACATATACGATAGATAATGAGGAAGGGAACACAAAGAGTGACTAGTAATGAATAACACATGGCAATATGTATATAATGCTACAACTATCACATATAAGACAGATAACGATAACACAGAAAAAGAAAACGTCCTCCACCTAACCCATGCATCCGCCTAACCCTGCCAATTAGCCTACTACTCTAATTCGCAATCTCCACTTCTTCCTATCTAGGGTCATGTTCTCTGTGAGATCAAGCTCTGCCATATCATGTCTAATCACCTCCCCCTAGTACTTCTTCAGTCTACCTCTACCTCTCTGAGTAGCTCCTAAAACCAACCTCTCGCACCTCCTAACAGGAGCATCGGTACTCCTTCTCTGCACATGTCTAAACCATCACAATCTTACTTTTCTCATCTTATTAGCCACTGAAGCCACCTCTAGCTTCTCCCGAATGGTCTCATTCCTAACCTTGTCACTCCTGGTGTGACCACACATCCATCACAACATCCTCATCTCTGCGACCTTGTTACTCCTGGTGTGACCAGACATCCATCGCAATATCCTCATCTCTGCCACATGCATCTTCTGGACATGTGCCTTTTTGATTGGCTAACATTCCACCCCATATAGCAAAGATGGTCTAACCACCACTCTGTAGAACTTACCTTTGAGTTTAGGTGGTATCTTTTTATCACATAGTACTCTAGATGTAAGCCTCCATTTAGTCCAAGCCGCCCCAATACGGTGTGTGACATCATCGTCGATATCGCTATTATTCTGGATGATGGACCCTAGATACTTAAAGTTTTCCCACAAACAAGAAAGAGCTCAAGACAGATCTTTGATGGAGTCCCATCTCAACAGAAAAATACTCTGAGTCTCCTCCCACCGTTCTTACCCAAGTTTTGGCTCCATCGTACATATCCTTAATAGCCCTGATATATGCCATTGGGACACCTTTCATCTCTAGACACCTCCATAAGACATCCCTTGGGACTTTATCATATGCTTTCTCGAGATCAATGAATACCATATGAAGGTCTTTCTTACTTTACCTATATTTCTCCACTAATCTCCGAACAAGATGAATTGCTTCAGTAGTCGACCGTCCCGGCATGAATCCAAACTGATTCTCCGAGATAGATACTACTCTACCGGAATCTCATCGGGGCCGATCGCCCTCCCCCTCTTCATCCGACTAATAGCCCGTCTTACCTTCTCAACTCTGAAACGCCTACAATATCCGAAATCATGAAAGTTTTCGGAGTGTGCCAACTTACCCAGCTCAATATCTCTATCTCCTTTTTCATTTAAGAGTTTATGAAAGTACGCTTGTCACCTTAACTTAATGGAGGTGTCATCCTCCAACACCACGCCCTCCTCGTCCTTGATGCACTTCACTAGGTCCAAGTCGCGAACTTTCCTTTCTTTTACTTTAGCGAGCCTATACAATTTCTGATGAAAATATTTGTTAGAAAATAAACTTACAATTTTTGATGTCTTATTTCACTATTAAGCAAGAAAATTATGGAGGTTAATTATACTACATAAGATAGTTTTTCATATACCTATGTATAATCAATGAACATTATATTCTGAAAATATAGTTTATAGATTCAAGAGAATTGAGAAAATTTGTACATACAATTATTTTTCTTTTCATTATGTAATTTTTTAATCCATTTTTTATTTTATTAGTGGAGATTCCATATTTCGAGATAATAATTTGGCAAGTCAATTTTTAATTGTGTTATCTTTCACATTTTTGTAGAACACAAATAAACAATTTTTGTTATATAAAGGATTAAGTTATTATTTTACGTTATATAAATAAATAAACTAAAAATTACATTTTCTTAGTAAAAATGCTTACAAGTTTTGATGTCTTATTTGTCAGTGCAGCAGGGAGATTATGAAAATTTTACCGCAGAAGAATGTTTATTCCTTCAAAATACTTTATTGAATCAAGAACATGAGGTGCTTTCTCATATATATGTTTTTTGTTTTATTATAGAGAATTATATTTTGAAAATGCAAATTTTTATAATATACATGGTTAAATATGTGTTGAATAAGATAATCTAATATTAAAAATTTAAAAAAAATTGATATCCTGACTTGTAATTAAATAATGTAAAATTAACTATGATAAATTGTACGTATAATTTTTTTTTTATGTTTTTTTCTCTATGTAGAAAGAAAAATATGGCGGAATTACTGCAGATGAAAGTTTGTCCCATCGCCATAATATTCTCTCAAATTCAAAATATCAGGTACTCCCTCCGAACCCTTTTATACATCGCTTTTACTAAATAGATGATCATTAATATATGTTATTTCACAAAGTTAATGCATAAATAACATTGTTCTTCCTATTTTACCCTTGATAGTTAATGAGTTTTGAAAAAATATATTTGATCAATTAGAAGAATTAAAAAAGCAATTAATATACATTAAATAAGGCAAAATAGTAAAGTCACTTTTTTTCTTAATGCAAGTGTCAACACAAAAGGTGATATATAAAATGGGCTTGTCATGCCCCGGGAGGGTACCCTAGACATGGCCAGCACTCAGAGACTATTGCTAGTCTCGAATTGAACTACTTGGCCTCATCACATTCATTCAATCAATATAGCTACTCAATTAGCGGAAGTCTAAATATAATAAATGAGCAATCTAAGTCTCAAAAGAATATAAATAAATGGGCTAGTCTGAAAAAAAAACTAGCTCAACACAATCACCAATCGAAACTCGACTCTAGTCTATGAAGCAACTATTACTATCAAATGGTGCCAATGACAGACTCATGACTATCTCAACTCAAAGTAAAGCGAATCTAAGACCGACTCTAATAGCTGGATGATAATAAAATAGGATCCTCCGAAGTAAAGGAGGCTCACCAATTCAGCTGACTGCAATGATGCTCAACGGTGTGCCTGTTAACGATCTCTAGTACTTGCCTCTACATCATAAAATGATGTAGTCCAAAGGGGATATCAGTATGTGGAATGTACGAGTATGTAAAAATGGCTGAATAAAATAGATAAATGTAGAATAATAAAGGATAACATCAACTCATAAGATACTCAATGAGAATGTCAAATGCCCATCTAAAGCAAGAATAAAGAATAGAAAAATGACCCATAAATACCAATCAAACCTCATAACTCAAATCAACTCAGAGTATTATCAGTGTGGGACTTATTTAGGAGTTTCTCTTAGCCGATAACAATAACTTATAAGCCAGTGATTGTACAACAATCTCGTTGATGTTGTCATAGTCGTTTCGTACTTGCCAAGTAAAGAATGAATCGGATCCACTAGGGATCTAGCCTCCACAAGTCCTTTATTGCTTTCAAGGACTTTAACTCAAAAAGGAACCTCAATGTAATGGTTCTATCCTCACCTACGTTTGGCAACGTAGTTAATGAGTGCGATTGGATTTACTCTTACTCATTTCGGTGCTCGATACTCCTCCCAAGACTCGATGCTCATAAGACTTCTCATCTCAATCAATCCTCTCAATTAGCTTCGTATAGGCTCTCATCATCTCAATCAGTCTTATAGAGACTCTCATCATCTCATTAACTTAACTCAATTGGCCCTTTCGGCCTAGCAACTCAATCAACTCATCAACTCAATTTTCATTTAACACTCAAGGACTCAGATCAATCATTAAGAGGAAGTCAATTAGAGAAGACTCTAGAATTCAATTATTCATACTCATGGGATCATCAAGCTCTATTAACTTATTAGTCATACTCACATCACAATCACAATCAACATACTCAAGTTAAGGCTCTACACTCCAACTCTAGGTTCGTTCATGCATTCTTTGATGAAGTAATATGTAGGGCTTGTGAAATTAACTCGTGTAAAAGCATGTATTCAGTAAAAATAAGTTTATGGTGATCATTAATACATGAAAATACGTGAAATATATATAATTTACAAGAAAATATTCAAGAAGCATGATGTAGACATTATACACTTAACTCCTCTATTACCATCAATGGGGGCACATGGAAGAACAATTCCTTGCTTTAGTTTAACCTTACATACCTGGTGTGAAGCTTTGATACTCAATCTCGTAAGAACTCTCCTCAAACTCCTCATATTCTTGCTCCTCTTCTCTTCTCTTTAGCCCTAGTCTTAGTTAGAACTTACAAAAGGTGTTAAGAATAGGGATTAAAATTCATTTTATGCTCAAAATGACTCATTTAGATCATATTTTAAGTTTAGGAGGGGTTTGAAAAAGTATGGAATACCACTAACGAAACTAAAAAAAAATGTTCACCTTGGAGAGGCGTAGTCCGCGATGCGGATGAGGTGTTTTTGAGACGGTTTTCACCAAAAACTATCCTATCAAGTTTTCTAATACCCTAGAAAATATTGGGACCAAGTTTAAGTGTAACTCCGCATTAGGTGCATATCACACACCTGTCGCGCACTCATTCTGGAAATCATTGTTGCATAAAAAAATTATCTTTTGTTCCAGTTACTCTAAAAATCAACCAGGACTATTTTTCCACTCAATTTTTCATGTTGGTCATTTATCTGGCCTCAGATTTTCTATCAGAGCATAGGAAGATAGGTTACATGATTGTCTCTCATCTAGGGGTATTTTAGTAATTTTACCAGGTATTACATCATCTTCTCCTTGTAATCATTCATCCTCAAATGATGAGTAAAGATAGACATCAAGGCATGAATAACCATCAAGACTCTTCTTAATACTCACTCAATCAATCAAACTCTCGACTCCTCATCAATCTTAATAATCTCTACTCAGACTCGAGATTAGACACCTCAACTTAGGAATAAGCAAATCAATTTAAGTCAAGGGTAAGGAAATTACCTTCAAAATTCTCATCATCAGGATTGAATAGATGCAGATATTTAGCTCTCATCTCTTACTCAGCTTCCTATGTGGCTTCCTCAACAAATTGATTTCTCCACAGGACTTTGACTGAAGCAATCTTTTTGGTTCTCAACTTGTGAACCTGCCGATCAAGGATTTGGACTGGAATCTAGGTATAGGACAATCTATCCTTCACTCCACTACTCTCAATAGGGATCACTAATGAAGGATCTCCTAAACATTTCTTCAGCATCAAGATGTGAAACACTGGGTGAATTGTGTCTAGCTTAGAAGGTAACTCTAACTCATAAGCAACCTTCCTAATCCTCTTCACAATCTGGTAGGGGCCAACATAGAGAGGGCTTAGCTTCCTCTTCTTCCCAAATATCATGACACCCTTCATAGGTGATACTTTCAAGTACACCCATTTATTTACCTCGAACTCTAAGTCTCTCCAACTTATATAAGATATATGGTGACTCTGTGCATTCTGCAACCTTTCTTTAAAGACCTTTACGTTCTCCATTGACAGGTGGACAAGATCAGGTCCAATCAACATGGCTTCTCCAACCTCAAACAACCCAATTGGTGATCTATATCTTTTCCCATACAAAGCTTCATAGGGAGACATTTGAATCCTCGCATGATAACGATTGTTATATGCAAATTCAATCAATGGTAAGTGGTCATGCCAATTTCCTTTGAAGTCAAGGACACAAGCTCTCAACATGTCATCTAATGTCTGAATTGTACGTTCTACTTGGCCATCTGTCTGAGGATGAAAAACAATACTCAGATTCACTTTAGTACCCAATCCTTTCTGAAAGGATCTCCAAAATTGGGAGGTGAATTGAGCTTTTATGCCTGAGATGATGGATAAGGGAACTCCATACAACTTCATAATCTCACTGATGTATAACTTGACATACTCTTCTATAGTGTTAGTTGTCTTAACTGCTAAGAAGTGAGCTCATTTTGTCATCCTATCCACAATCACCCATATCGAATCATGTTACTTTCGAGACTTTGGTAGACAGGTAATGAAGTCCATATTGATCATCTCCCACTTCCATTCAGGAATTTCAAAGTTCTGAGCCAATCCATATGGCCTTTGATGCTCAACTTTAACTTATTGGCAATTTGGGCACATAGAAACAAACTCAACTATATCCCTCTTCATTCCACTCCACCAATAGACTTCCTATGGCCTTTGATGCTCAACTTTAACTGATTGGCAATTTGGGCACATAGAAACAAACTCAACTATATCCCTCTTCATTCCACTCCACCAATAGACTTCCTATGGCCTTTGATGCTCAACTTTAACTTATTGGCAGTTTGGGCATTTAGAAACAAACTCAGTAATATCCTTCTTCATTCCACTCCACTAATAGACTTCCCTCAAGTCGTGGTACATCTTGGTAGACACAGGATGAATGGAATATCTAGAGTTGTGGACTTCAGCCATAATCCTATCTCGAACACCACCAACATCTGGAATGCCCAATCTACTCTTGTTTCTCAATACACCATTTCCCCCTTCGGAGAACACCATCACTTTCTGTTTGTGGACAACCTCTTTCAATTGAAGTAGGACAGGATCTTGGTCTTGCTTTTCTTTCACCTCTGTCGTTAAACATAAAGCAGACCTGTTCTGAACATTGAACCATCCCTCATCATTCTCTTCAAGCTAAACTCCTAACTCAGCCAATCTATGCACTTCCTTAGCTTGGTCCTTCCTTCCTTCCTCAACATGGGTCTTACTACCCATTGACAATCTGCTAACAGTGTTAGCAACAATGTTAGCTTTACCTGGGTGGTAGAGAATGCTCATGTCATAATCTTTGAGCAACTCCAACCATCTGCTCTGTCGCAGGTTGAGCTCTTTCTGACTGAAGAGATATTGGAAGCTCTTGTGGTCAATGAACGCATGCACATGCATTTCATATAAGTAGTGGCGCCAGATTTTAAAGGCAAACACTACTGCTACCAACTCAAGATCATGGGTGGGATAGTTCTTCTCATGAATCTTAAGTTGTCTGGAGCCATAGGCTATTACTTTCCCTCTCCGTATCAGCACACAATTCAATCCAACTCTAAACGCGTCATAATATATCAGATAGTCCTCTGTCCCATCAGGCAAGGTTAAAACTGGTGCAGTAGTCAATCTCGTTTTCAACTCTTAGAAGCTCTTCTCACATTTATCGGACCATTGAAACTTGACCTTTTTCTAAGTCAACTTAGTTAATTGTGCAGATAGGGAAGAAATGTCGTTAACAAATCTGCGATTATAGCCTATCAACCACAAGAAACTTCTTATGTTATTTGGAGAGGTCAATTTAGGCCAATTTTTAATCGCTTTAATCTTTTAGGCGTCTACTCAAATACCATCTCCCAGAACAATGTGGCTTAGGAAAGCCACTGACTTAAGCCAAACTCATATTTTGAGAACTTTGCATACAACTCATGGTCCTTAAGAGTTTGGAGGACAACTCTGAGGTGATTTACATGCTCCTCCTCATCTCTTGAATACACCAAGATATCATCGATAAACACGATCACAAATATATCAAGATATTTTCTGAACACCCTATTCATCAATTCTAGGAAGGCTACAGGTGCATTTGTCAACATAAAGGATATGACCAAGAACTCAAAATGGCCATATCTAGTCTTAAAGGCTATCTTTGGAATTTCGCATTTTCTCACCTTCAACTGATGGTAACCAGATCTGAGGTCTATCTTTGAGAAGCAAGAGGTGCCCTGAAGTTGGTCAAATAGATTAACTATCCTGGAGAGACGATATCTATTCTTTATCGTGACCTTGTTCAATTGCCTATATTAATGCACATTCTGAGAGACCCATCTTTCTTTCGCATGAATAAGACAAGAGCACCCTAAGGAGAAACACTCGGCCTGATAAAGCCCTTCTCTAACAAATCTCTCAATTGCTCTTTCAACTCTTTTAACTCAGAGGGGACCATCCTATAAGGTGGAATTAAGATAGGATGGCTATCAGGAAGAACATCAATCCCAAAGTCAATCTTCCTATCAGGAAGGACTCCAAACAGATCCTCGAGAAACACTTTAGTAAACTCATTCACAATTGGGACAGACTCAAGATTAGGTGACTCAAAATCATCAGACTTAACTTGCACAAGGTGATAGATACAACCTTTGGAAATTAGATTTCTAGCCCGAAGGTAGGACATAGACTTTCCCTTAGGTGCAACAGAATCACCCTTCCACTCTAGAACTAGTTCATTAGGGAATTAGAACTTTATGGTTTAGGCTCTACATTACTAGAGGCATAGCAAGTGTGAATCCAATCCATGCCAAAGATCACACCAAAATTGATCATCTCTAACTCAATCAAATTAGCAAGAGTATCCTTATGATTGATGGACACTACACAATCCTATAGATTCTCTCAGCTCGAATAGACTCACCAACTAGAGTAGAAACATCAAAGGGTTCAAGGAGACTCTCAGGAGTTCCATCAAATCTACTAGCCACACGAATAGACTCACCAACTAGAGTAGAAACATCAAAGGGTTCAAGAAGACTCTCAGGAGTTCTATCAAATCTACTAGCCACATGAGGAGTTACAAATGATAGTGTGGCACCAGGATCCATCAAAACATAAGAATCAAGAGTAAAGACTCGAATCATCCATCACAACATCTAGGGAGTTCTCCTAATCTTGGTGACTACCCATGGTATACAAATAATTTATAGCTCCATTTGCGCCTAACGTAGCACCTTTATGTATTCCTCTAGCTAGCAGGGCTGGTGTAAAAAATTAAGCCCGATCAGTCCACTTCAGACACTCTCTCTGGAAGTGACCACTTGGCCATACTTGAAGCATGCATTACTCGCCTCATGGCATTTACCCAAGTGTAATTTACCCTGTGAACCATAAGCCATACTGGCCTGTGACTGAGATACCTGGGCTTTAAAATTCTGAGACCTATGATTATTCCTAGTTCTGGGTGCAGGTACACTAGCAGATGATAGTGCTGGCCCTGACTGAAATCTGTTACCATTCCCTCTCTTTCCAACCTAGTGGTTGGATGCATTAGCCCTCTTATTTCTGAACTCTTCTCTTTTATGATGTCTCTCCTCATCTGCTTATTGTATATAATTCATCAACCTCCTGATGTCCATGTCGCTCACAAGTATATCTCCCCTTCCATCTTTCTTTGGCCCTTTGTTCAGCCCATCAACATACATCCCCATTCTCCTTCTCATATCAGCAACCATATAGGAGCATAACAGGATAGCTGGGTGAAGTTAAGCCCATAGTCTTGGACAATCATAGAGCCTTGTTTTAGATTCAACAACTCTCTTACCTTAGCCTCCCTCCACTCTCTTGGAAAGAAATGCCGCAAGAAAGCTTTCTTAAATACTGCCTAAGTCAGTAGTGGGGCTTCTTCTCATCTATCCTTCTTCCATTGATCAACTCATAGCTTAGCCACACCCTTGAGCTGGTAAGAAGCAGTTTAACTCTATCAATATCAGCCAAATGCATCACCCGAAACACCTTTAGAAGTTAATCAACATCTTTCTCGGGATCCTCATTGGGTTTAGACACTATAAACTCAAGCTGGTTCATCCTTAAGAATTCACAGACTCTAGATGTGTCCTGTGCATCCTGTTTATCCACTCCTTGCCTTACAATATGTGCTGTGATAGCCAGGGCTAGAGTTTGGATAACCTAGCGAAGCTCAGCATTAGAGACTTTAGCATGTAGGGGCTGCTCAACAAGGATAGCTAGATCCATGGGTTTATCATGCCCCTAGGGCTCAGGTGGGTTAACATTCTGCCTGGAAGGATGCCCACTTCCTCTGACAGCTCTTCTTGGAGGCATGATCACAATCTCTGCAATGCGTAGAGCACAAATTAGAATAGAGTTTTATAGATTTTTAACTCTATCGCAAGAATCAGATCATGAAAAAGTGTAACCATCCCTAATGTCCTATAGCCTCCCAATTATGGATGTGGTGCACGTCACACCAATAATAAGGACTCTACTAGACATGACGTCATAGACTCCCTAGGACACTTGAACTATATGCTCTAATATGAAGTTTATCACACCCCGAGAGGGTACCCTAGACGTAGCCGACACTCAGTGACTATGGCTAGTCCCCAAGTGAACCACTTGGCCTCATCACATTCATTCAATCAATATAGCTACTTAATTGGTGGAAGTCTAAAGATAATAAATGAGAAATCTAAGTCTCAAAAGAATATAAATAAATGGGCTAGTGTGAGAAGAAACTAGCTCAACACAATCTACAATCCAATCTTGACTCTAGTCTATGAAGCCTCTATCACTATCAAATGGTTTCAATGACAGACCCATGGCTACCTCAACTCAAAGTAAAGCTAATCTAAGATACGACTCTAATAGCTAGATGATAATAAAATAGGATCCTCAGAAGTAAGGGAGGCTCACCAATTCAGCTGACTGCAATGATCCTCAACGGTGTGCCTGTTAACGATCTCTAGTACTTGCCTCTACATAATAAAATGATGCAGTCCAAAGGGGACGTCAGTACGTGGAATGTACAAGTATGTTAAAATGACTGAATGAAATAGATAAAGGTAAAATAATACAAGATAACATCAACTCAGAAGATACTCAACTAGAATGTCAAATGTCTTTCCAAAGCACGAATAAAGAACAGACAAATGACCCACCAATACCAATCAAACCTAATAACTCAACTCAACTCAACTCAGAGTACTATCAATGTGGGATCAATCTGGAAGTTTCTCTTATTCAAAAACAATCACCTATGAGTGAGTGATTATACAACAATCTCGCTGATGTTTCCATAGACGTGTCACATCCCAAGCCTAGGGCCTAGACGTGAACGTCAAATGGGGAACCCGAAGGAACCTCAAACAAGCCTCGTAGCATGTCATTACACATCCTTGGTCGTGAAAGCAATGTAAAACACCTTAAGAAACATAAATAAGGGGAATTGGGACTATGGGAAAGACTCATATTTAAATAGCTTGAATATCATAAGTAAGTCAAAGCTCAAGCATAATACATAACTTATCCAACAACACCTCTAACATAAGACTTAATGGGGGCCAAGACAAGCAATCAGGCTCACCCTCATAGTAAAAGTATACCAAAAAGAATGATAGTCTTTACTACATAGCATAAGAACATAGATATTTCCCTCGAACATGAGGACTCACCAACTAGCTTGAATGGATACCACTAGACACATGGAGGAAGATGATGACCAAATGGAGCTCCGATTCCTACATGGTAACATCGTGTAGGCATATAGTATGCGTTAGTACATTTGAATGTACTAAATATGTTGGATGCAATGCAACAAGAGATAGGCATCATAATCGAAATGCATAACGGTAAACAATAGGCATAGTATAGTAAAATGACATGTATATTAAATGCCTAAGTAAAACATGCTTAAGTAACTTATGATTGCATAGGACATATCATATGTGTGAGAATAGACCATCATATATTGGTGTGAGGTACCAAACCCTCACATGGGTTAATGAGGTACCAACCCTTCACTTTGGTTCAATGAGGTACCAGCCCCTCAATTTGGTTAATGAGGTACCAATCCCTTACTTTGGTTAATGAGGTACCAATCCCCCACTTTGGTTAATAAGGTACTAATCCCTCACTTTGGTTACTGAGCTACCACCCCTCATTTTGGTTTAATGAGGTACAAACGCCTCACCTTGGTTAATTTCATCACTATTGCTACCTTTCATGAAATCAACTCATGAATACCATACTCTCATCATCATAAAGTTATCATGTACCCTCACTTCGTCTCATCTTTATACATCATATGCATACCATTGTTTCATCATCATTCTATCATCATTTCATCATCATATAATCATCTTAACACTATTCAACTCATAAGATATGCATTGGACCTTCAATTTCTCAAGTAACCCTAGCTGGACATTTTATCAAACACTTGGGGGGGAGGATAATGGGTGTAAAAGAAAATGCAATTTTGAATGAAATCATGCAAGAAAATTTGTAGTAAGACCATCAATCAACACCTTGCAACACCCCCAAGACATTCACATCAAAATCCCTTATCAAATCTAACATTAGATCCAAGATTTAGAGCTCAAAATATACTAAAACAACCATACCTTCATGAACTAAAATCAATGTGCAGTAAATTTCTCAATATAAAAGATCCATATGTAAAATAAACTTTAAACCATGTAATATTAGTAACTAGGAAGCTTAGGCACTATGGGTTAAAGGACCCAATGGTTCAACACCACATTCCTTGACTAGAACGCTTGAAAAAGATTAGAAATAAAGACTTGAAGCTTGAATGAAATCCTTGAAGAAATCTTAAGATTGGTCTTGAGTTTTGGGACTTGAATTTAGGGTGAAATATGAGTCTAAGCATTTGAGAGGATATTAGGGAATATTGAGGATGATATGAGGGTAAAATAGGGCTAAGTATAGATAAAAATACGTATTGGAACCCTTGGGCCCAAGACTTGAAACTCTTGGACTGAAATAAAAAAATTAAGGCCAAAATAATGCTAGTCTGTGTCGCACAGGCGACGCAGATAGCCTATGGAATCTGCATTTTCTACACGAACAAGTTTTACAAAAATAGGCATAAATCCTTCATCCGAACTCAGAATGAGGTGAAATGAAGTGCATTGGAAAGCTAATTCAAAGGGCTTTAAGCTGGTTGGTCCAATACCACTCAATTCTTTATGTGCTAAGAGATATGTCCCTTCAAAGTGGACCCTTCTAAATAGCGTTTATTGTGATTTTTGGATTTTGATACGGTTGCTCTAAAATTCGGGTTCGACCCATTTCCTACTCAACTTGACTCCCTAAAAATGAATATGAAGTTGTATTTTTGAAATAACAAATGGATTCTTAGATTTATGAAAATTACAATTTTGGGCACTTCCAAGACATATTTTTGGGCACATTTTTTGAGTCGTTACAAGATGTTCTGTACTTTCCAAGTAAAGAACGAATTGGATCCACTAAGGATATAGCCTCCATAATTCCTCTATTGCTTTCAAGGACTTTAACTTAAGTGGGAACCTCTATATAATGGTTCTATCCTCACCTATGCTTGGCAACATAGTTATGAGTGCGAGTTGGATTTACTCTTACTCATTTTGGTGCTCGATGCTCCTCCCAAGACTCGATGCTCATAAGACTCCTCATCTTAATCAATCCTCTCAATTAGCCTCATAGATGCTCTTATCATCTCAATCAGTCTCATAGAGACTCTCATCATCTCATTAACTCAACTCAATTAGGCCTTTCGGCCTAACATCTCAATCATCTCATCAACTCAGTTCTCATTAAATACTCAAGGACTTAGATCAATCATTAAAAGTAAGTCAATTAGAAAAGACTCTAGAATTCAATTATGCATACTCATAGGGTCATCAAGCTCTGTTAACTCATTAGTCATACATCACAATCACATTCAACATACTTAAGTTAAGGATTTAGACTCCATATTCAGTAAAACAAGTTTATGATGATCATGAACATATGAATATATGTGAAATAGATATAATTTACAAGAAAATACTCAAGAAGCATGATGTAGACTCATTATACTCTTAAATCTTCAATTACCATCAATGGGGGCACATAGAAGAACAATTCCTTACTTTAGTTTAGCCTTATATGCCTGGTGTGAAGCTTTGATACTCAATTTCATAAGCACTCTCCTCAAACTCCTCGAATTCTTGCTCCTCTTCTCTTCTCTTTAGCCTCAGTCTTGGTTAGAACTTAGAAAAGGAGTTAAGAATAGGGATTAAAACCCTTTTTACACTCAAAATGACCTATTTAGATCGTGTTTAAAATTTAAGAGAGGTTAAAAATAGTCTGGAATGGCCATCACGAAACTAAAAAATAAGGTTCACCTCGGAGAGGCCTGGTCTGCGACGCGGACTGGGTATTTTTGAGATGCTTTTCGCCAAAAATTTCCTGATTGTATTTTCTAATCCTGTAGAAAATATTGGGACCAAGTTTAAGTGTAACACCGCGTCAGGTACACTGTCGCGACCCAAGCCTAGGGTGTAGACATGACACGGCGAATGGAAAACCCAAAGGGACCCCAAATAAGCCTCTTAACATATCATTACACTTCCTTGGTCACGGAAGTAATTAAATAACAATATTATAATAGAAATAAGGGCAAAGGGACTAAGGGGATCTTTTATAGCTTAAAACATACAAGAGTCAAGAGAGTCAAAGCTTATAGCATCATTACATAACTTGTCTAACAACACCACTAAACTTAGAATTGAGCGGGGGACAAGATATATTTTTGGGCTCACCCTCAAAGTCAAAAACACACAATAAGATAAAGAGAGTCTTTGCAAACATAAGAACAAAAGATATCATCCTCAGAGTTGAGGACTCACCAAACTTGCTTGAAGAGATAGTACTAGCCACGTGGAGGAAGGTAAACAAGTGGAGCTCTGGTTCCTACATGGTAACATCATGTAGACATAGAGTATGCATTAGTATGTTTGAATGTACAAAGTATGTAGGATGCAATGCAACAAGAGATAGGCAACACAATCAAAATGCATAATCATAAGCAAGAGATAATATATTAGCAACATGACATGCATGAACAAGGATTGAAGTAAAACATGCTTATATCGAATATATTACATGTGCAGGAAGAGACCATCATCATACCAAGGAAATTAGTACTTGGAATCCAAGTCATGTCACCCGCTTGGAAGGTGGATGAGGTATATACCCCTCATCTATGGTAGTACGGGATTGCCACCACCCGACAAAGTGGATGAGATATATACCCCTCATCTTGGGTATGGTCACTTGCAACACTATAGATACTTTCCATGATAACAACTCGTATATACACTCCTTTCATCATCATAAAGTCACTCAAGTCATAGGTCATGCAATGGATCATCAATAGCTCAAGAATCAAAATCAGACATTTTATCAAACACTTGGCAGATATGTAATGTTAGTGTAAAACCATGCAATCCAAGAGTGTATTCACGCAAGAAAACTTGAAGTAAATCAACCCACCAACACTTGGTAATACCCTCATGCAATATACATTGAAACCCTTTATCAAATCTCAAAATAGATCATAGATTTCATAAGTAAATCAACTTAGAAACATACAATTTATGCAAAAGGATAAACCCTTTATCAAATCTCAAGATAGATCATAGAACCATAGCTCAAAGCATGCTTAAACAGTCACACTTTTATTAAACCCCAACATAGTTCATAGTCAAATTAACAATAAGCAAGAACCATAAGTAAATCAACTTAGAAACATACAATTTATGTAGAAAGGAAGGTTGAGCACCATGGATGAAAGGACCCAATGGTTGAAACCCACATACCTCAACTTTGGAGAATTCTTTGATGAAGATTGAGATGAGAACTTGAAGCTTGAGTGAATTACTTAAGATCCGGATGAGTTTGGGACCCTTGATTTTGAGTGAAATATGTGTCTAAATGTTTGAGAAGGTTTTGGGGAATGTCTTGTATGATATGAGGTTGAAAAATGACTAAGTATAATTTTTTACGCATAGGAAGGCTTAGAACCAAGACCCAAAGGCCTTGGATCGAAACAGTGAACTAGAGCAAAAATAACAATGATTGCGCCCTGGACGCATCGCGCCAGGGGCATGGATCGTCTTTAGAAATTGCAGTTTTTGGAAAACAAGATTTTGGTACAGTTGCTCTAAAATCAAAGTTAGATCCATTTTCAACTCAATTTTGCCCCCTGATCATGAATATGAAGTTGAATTTTTGATATCACGCACAAATTTTGAGATTTATGAAAATTACGATTATGGGCACTTTCGAGGCACATTGTTGGGTACTTTTTGGGGTCGTTTCATGCGCATCACACACATGTCGCACACTCATTCTGGAAATTATTTTCGCATAAAAAAATTGTCATTTGATCCAATTGCTCTAAAAATCAACCAAGACCATTTTCCCACTCAATTTTTCTTGTTTATCGCATATTCGGCCTCAAATTTGCCGTCGGACCATGGGAAGACGCGCTATGTGCACATCTCTCATCTAGGAGTGTTTTGATAATTTTACCGGATGTTACAAGACCAGATGGTCTCTTTTTATATATACCTATATTTTATCATATAATAGTATATTCGAAAAGTATTTCTTTTTTCAGAGTTAAAGAGAAATAAGATTGCACTTACTATTATTTTTTCACTACTATCAATTCTTTTCATGCACTCCTCTTCCTAGTAAATTAAATGATCGTATATTTTGGTGTAAACAAGTTCAAAAAAACTTAACTTGTAAATTTTAAATTTATTTATTGTTTACATTTTTTAAAAACAGAAATAATTTATATTTGTTATGTAGAAACCTAAACTTGTATTGTGTATGATATTTTAATAATGAAACTCACAACTATGTAAAAACTTGTGAATACATAATAAAAATATTTGTAGTAAAACTGCTTAAAACTTTTAGTTTTATTTCATTGTTTAACAAGAAAAGTAGAGAGCTGCAATTGTAGAGAAAAGATCATTTCAACTCTATTATGTTTCTCAAAATTTCAAACTCAAGAAAGTTTATCGTTTACCTATATATTGTCATAAAGAATTATATTGTAAAAAAGCTATTTATCGAGTTAACTAAATTCAAAAATTTCACACATTACAAGTTTATCTTTATATTTGTTGTTATTTTCAATTTTTCCTTGTTTATAAATAATTTGACTGGTAAAATTTTCATTTTTTTATCCACGGCCTCTCCATGTCAATGAGGTAGTAGTAAGGTCTACGTATATTTTACCCTCTTCAGACCCTACTTGTGAGATTTCATTGGGTACATTGTTCTTGTTGTCATCGAATGCAAATTATCTATCTTTGTTATATAAAAGTTTAAATTTGTTTGGTACAAAATATTTCAATGATAAAACTCAAATGATAGATTTTTTTCATATAGAAAATAATATTAATATTGTATAAGATAATTAATCTCAAAACTATATCATTTTTGGAAAAAATATTTACAATTTTTGATGCCTTATTTGATTGTGCAGCAAGAAGATTATGGATGTGTCACGCCCGGGGAGGGTACCTAGGCGTAACTGGCACTTGGAGACTATTGCTAATCCCTAACTGAACTACCTAGTCCCATCACACTCGTTCAATCAGTAAATCAGCGAAAGATATTAAAGACAATCATCTTATTATTGGTGGGCGATAAGACTCATCAACTATATCTATCACAAGAAACAAGATAAATAAATGAACTTCGTTTAAAAGGAAAGGGGAAAAGAAATCCCAACATCATTATCTATCATCTCTCTATGTCTATGAAGCCTCTATAACTACTATCTAAAAAGGTTCCATGATAGGTCATGGCTACCACAATCCAATAAAATAACTCAAAGAAATGAATGAAGAGGAGGACTCACCACTCTCGAAAATCAAATGACTGTGAAACCTCAATGATGCGCCTGCTGAAGTCCTGTGTCTATAGAATCTACATCATAAAATGATGCAGCACCGAAAGGACGTTAGTACATGAAATGTACTGTATGTAAAATAGGCTAAAGTAATCAATATAGGCAGGACAATTTGACATAACATCAACTGAATAGTTACTTAATCTCAACTCAAGATAAGGAATATGACTCTGTCATATCACCAACAATCAAGACTTATACTATCACATTAACATCAGTGTACTATCAACATGAACCTATTTGGGAGTTTCTCTAATCGACAACTAAGGTAAGAGAGTTTCTAAACTTGAAGCAGGAGAATATAAGTGTGCGGGAGTACAACCTCAAGTTTACTCAGCTGTCCCATTACGCTCCAGCTATGGTGGCAGGTATGAGGACTAGGATGGATCTCTTCATGTTCAGGCTCTCTTGAATGACTAAGAGAGAGGGCAGAAGTGTGATGTTGATTGGAGATATAGGTATATCTCGGTTGATGATGTATTTGTAGCTGGTGGAGGAGGAGAAGATGCAGGATAGGGAGGATTTCAGGAGTAAGAGGGCTAAGTCATCAGGCCAAGAGTCGGGCAAGAGGGGTACTGGAGGTGGTGGTCGCTCATCTTTCCAGCCTAAGACAGCCGGACCAGCACCTTCATCTGCCAGAGCACCTGCACCAAGGGTCAAGAATGAGCAGGGATCACAACACGGTAGGTTTCCAGCCAGTCAGTAACAGGGTAGTGTAGCTCAAGGACCAAACTGTTATCCTACCTGTGGTAGGTGTGGTAAGTCTCACCCCAGAGAGTGCCTTTTGGGAACAAATGGTTGTTTTAACTGTGGTGAGGTGGGGTATTTCTTGAAGGATTGTCCTATGGGGAAGCAGAATATGAGAGATACTAGGTCACAGATAGTCTCTTCAGCACCATAAGGTAAGCCACCTCACAGGGGTTCTACAGCAGGGGCACAAATCGCTTGTATGCAATGGGCACCAGACAGGAGTAGGAGAACTCACCAGGTGTGGTTACGGGTATGCTCAAAATCTTTACTCATGATGTATATGCATTATTAGACCTTGGAGCTATATTGTTTTCTTTTGTAACCCCATTTGTAGCTGTGAAGTTTTGGGTTAATCCAGAATGTCTTCTTGAGCCTTTTAGTATTTCTACTCCTACTAAAGAGTCTATTTTAGCCCAAAAAATTTATAGGGGCTGTCCAGTCTCTGTTTATCATGAGACTATTGTAGCTGATTTGGTAGAGTTAGATATGCTAGAGTTTGATGTCATCCTAGGCATGGATTGACTTCATGTTGGGTATGCCTCCATAGATTGCAAAACTAGAGTAGTCAAGTTTCAGTTTCCTAACGAACTAGTCCTAGAGTGGAGGGGTAGCTCAGTTTTCCCTAAGGGCCAGTTTGTTTCATATCTCAAAGCTAGAAAGTTGATTTCCAAAAGATGCATATATCACCTAATCAGAGTTTAGGATTCTCGTGCCGAAGCACCATCTCTTCAGTCTGTCCCTGTTGTGAATGAGTTCCCAAAAGTCTTTCCTGAGGATCTTCCCAGAGTCCTTCCTAATAGGCTTCAGTCAGTCCCAGTTGTGAATGAGTTCCCAGAAGTCTTTCCTAAGGATCTTCCCGAAGTCCCTCCTGATAGGGAGATAGACTTGGGGATAAACACTTTTCCAGATGTTCAGCCTATCTCCTTCCCTCCATATCGTATGGCTCTTTCGAAACTAAAAGAGTTAAAGTTGCAGCTGAAAGATCTCTTAGATAAGGGTTTCATTAGACCAAGTGTTTCACCTTGGGGTGCTCCAGTTCTTTTTTTACGTTAAAAGGACAGTTCTCTTTAGATGTGCATAGATTACCGTTAGCTGAACAAGGTCACTATTAAGAACAAGTATCCTCTTCCTAGGATTGATGACTTATTCGATAAACTTCAGGGTGTTACCTGTTTTTCCAAGATAGATCTTAGATCTGGGTACCATCTGCTTACAGTTAAAGAGAAAGACATTCCCAAGACAGCTTTTAGAACCTAATATGGTCATTATGAGTTTTTAGTCATGTCCTTCGGGCTAGCAAATGCATCAACAGCTTTCATGGGCCTTATGAACAGGATATTAAGGCCATACCTAGACATGTTCGTTATTGTGTTCATAGATGATATCCTGATCTACTCTCGTAGTAAGGAGGAGCATGCAGACTATCTTAGAGTTACCCTTCAGACCCTTAAGGATCAGCAACTATATGCCAAGTTTTCTAAGTGTGAGTTTTGGTTGGAGTCTGTGGCATTTCTGGGTTACATTGTAGCTGGTGAGGCTATTCATGTTGATTCCCAAAACATTGAGGCAGTAAAGAATTTGCCAAGGCCCACAACTCTCACAGAGATAAGGAGTTTCTTGGGCTTGGGGGGAGGGTGCTACAGACGATTTGTAGAGGGATTTTCTTCTATCTCAGCCCCCTTGACTAAGCTGACTCATAAGAAGACTAAGTTCGAAAGGTCAGAAGCTTATGAGAAGAGTTTCCAAGAGTTGAAGACTAGGCTGACCACAACCCCATTCTTATCCCTACTAGATAGAGTTGATGATTTCGTGGTTTATTGTGATGCTTCCAGAGTTAGTTTAGGTTGTGTATTAATGCAGAGAGGCAAGGTGATAGCATATGCCTCCAGATAGCTTAAGATTCATGATAAGAATTACCCAACTCATGATCTTGAGCTGGCTGCGGTGGTATTTGCTTTGAAGATCTCGAGATACTATCTATATGGTGGGCACGTAGATGTATTCACGGACCACAAGAGTTTGCAGTATGTGCTTGGCCAGAAGGAGCTTAATTTGAGGCAGAGGAGATGGTTGGAGCTGCTGAAAGACTATGATATTAGTATCGTCTATCATCCAGGTAAAGCTAATGTAGTTGCTGATGCTCTTAGCAGGGTGACCATGGGGAGCACAACCCATGTTGTGGCTGAATGAAAGAGTTAGCTAAAGAGGTTCACAGAGTAGCCCGTTTGGGGGTTCAGATTGAAGATTCTGACGAAGGCGGGGCCATTGTCAGAAATGGGTAAGAGTCATCCTTGGTGGTAGAAGTGAACGAAGCAAGACAAGGATCCAATCCTTCTCCAATTGAAAGAAGATGTTCAGAAGCAGAAAGTATTAGTGTTCTCAAAAGGGGGAGATGGTGTCTTCTGATACTAAGGCATGTTGTATGTGCCAAATGTCTACGATCTAAGGATGGTGTCCTAAGATACCAAGGCAGGTTGTGTGTGCTAAATGTTGACGGTCTTAGAGATAGGATCTTGGCTGAGCCTCATAATGCCAGATACTCTATCCACCCTGGTGCAATAAAGATGTATAGAGACTTGTGAGAAGTCTATTGGTAGGGTTGTATAAAGAAAGACATTGCAGAGTTTGTGTCTAGATGCCCAAATAGCCAACAAGTTAAGGTTGAGCACCAAAGGCCTTGTAGTGTAGCCCAGAACATAGAGATTTCAGAATGGAAATGGGAGATGATTAATATGGACTTTATAACAGGCTTACCTCAGTCCCGTAGACAGCACGAGTCGATATGGGTCATAGTAGATAGAATGACCAAGTTAGGTCACTTTCTACCTGTCAAGACGACTGATATAGCTGAGGACTATGCCAGACTTTATCTTAAGGAGATTGTTAGGCTGCACGGGGTCCCTATATCTATTATTTCAGACAGAGGAGCTAAGTTTATAGCACAATTTTGGAAGTCCTTTCAGAAGGGGCTTGGTACGAACGTGAATCTTAGCACAACCTTTCATCTACAAACAGATGAGCAAGCAGAACGAAGTATACAGACCTCGAAAGATATGTTGAGAGGTTGGATGATAGACTTTACAGGTAATTGGGATGATCATTTACCTTTGATTGAGTTCTCTTATAATAATAGTTTTTAGGCCAGCATACAGACGGCACCATACAAAGCGCTTTATGGGAGAAGGTGTAGATCACACATAGAATGGTCTGAAGTTGGTGAGGCAAGACTGATAGGACCTGATCTAGTCCATCAAGCTATGGAAAAAGTAAAGGTTATTCGAGAGAGGCTTAAGACAGCTCAGAGCAGATACAAGTGTTACACAAATGTTAGAAGAAGAGATTTGGAGTTTGAGATAGGCGATTGGGTATACTTGAAGGTATCTCTAATGAAGGGAGTTATGAGATTTGGGAAGAAGGGAAAACTCAGCCCATGATATATTGAGCCTTACCAGATTTTGAGAAGAGTGGGCAATGTTGCTTACGAACTAGAGCTACCAGCGGAGTTGAGTGTTGTACATCTAGTATTTAACATCTTCATGCTTAAGAAGTGCTTGGGAGATCCCTAATTAGTTGTCCCAGTTGAAAGTGTTGGGATTAAGGACAACTTGTCTTATAAAGAGGTTCTGGTATAGATATTAGATTGGCAAGTTCGTAAATTAAGGACCAAGGAGATTGCTTCAGTGAAGGCCTGTGGAGGAACCAATTCATGGAAGAAGCAACATGGGAAGCAGAAGCAGACATGAAGGCCAAGTATCCACACTTGTTCGTTGGCCTAAATGAGGACGTTGAAGGTAACTTTCATATTACACCTTGAAGAATTATGTTTGTTAAGTTCGAGAATCATGTGTTTTGAGCTAATTTGTACGTATCGTTATCATTCGAGAATGAATGATCTCAAGGGGGAAATATTGCAACACCCTCGTGAAATGACGAAAATATTCCTAGACTTGACCTTTTGCATAACGTATCTTCCCTTACTCCATTTGCAAATCCGAGACGGATTTGCGATCAGTGCGAGAAATTGAGTTGAAAAATGGTCTCGACTCGACAAAAACTCCAAAAAAATGCAAATTATTTTTGTCCAAGTGAGCTCAAAACAGTGGGATTTCTATGCCTCTTCCGCTACGTAGAGTGGACGCAGGACCGCACTGGGAAATTTTTCAAAAATCCTGAAAAGTTAAAAATTTGTGAAAGTGTACTAAAACACACTAGTGTGCGTCGCGCACTAGTGTAGTAGATGGGGCAGTTTCATTTTTTTAAAAGGAAGGAAAAAATTTGACTTTTCCCACTACCCATATCCTAAATTAAGTCAGTTTTAAATACAATTTGAGTTTAGAAACGTATTATTTTCATTCATACGTTCAAGTAATCAAACCCTTCCAAGAACTTACGCTCAGGACTTCAAGATTCGGTAGTAGGGCTTGGAGATTCTTGCAATCTTTCCAAGAAACTCATTCCAAGGTATCTAAGGCCATTCTAAATCATTAATTTTAGAATATTTTAGAAAATTATGACTTAGTTTTCCTTCCAAAAGTCTCAAGTCTTGATTTAGAGTAATTTAATGAAAACCTTATAAAGTTTAGTAGATTTTCCTACGTATGCATAAATTCTTGATTGACTGGTGTTGGTTCTTGATTCTTTAACTTTTATTAATGTATTGGTTTCAAGATTTTAAAGTATACAAGATTTCCTGTGAATTCATGTAGGGTTCATGAACATCTATAAAGAAAAGATTATGGTTCAAGACTAGTTAAAGAATGTCTTTCTTGAATTATTCTTGCATTTTAGCTGAGCATATCATATAGTTTAAGAATGGTTCTCTTGAAGGTTTCTTGATACTCTAGTCGAGAAATCTAGTATGTTTGAAAGTACATGAAAGATACTAGTTCAGTGTCACGACCCAAGCCTAGGGCCTAGACGTGACCGGCAAATGGGGAACCCGAAGGAATCCCAAACAAGCCTCGTAGTATATCATTACACATCCTTGGTTGCGGAGGCAATACAAAACAACGTAAGAAACATAAATAAAAAGAATTGGAACTATGAGAGAGACTCATGTTTAAATAGCTTGAATATCATAAGTAAGTCAAAGCTCAAGTATGATACATAACTTGCCCAATAATACCTCTAACATAGGACTTAACAGGGAACAAGACAAGCAACTGGGCTCACCATCATAGTAAAAGTGTACCAAAAAGAAGGATAGTCTTTAATACATAGCTTAAGAACATAGATATTGCAACTGGACTCACCCTCATAGTAAAAGTATACCAAAAGAAGAATAGTCTTTAATACATATCTTAAGAACATAGATATTGCCCTCGCACATGAGGACTCACCAACTAGCTTGAATGGATACCGCTAGCCACGTGGAGGATGATGATGACCAAATAAAGCTTCGGTTCCTACATGGTAACATCATGTAGGCATAGAGTATGCTTTAGTACATTTGAATGTACTAAGTATGTAGGATGCAATGCAACAGAATTAGTAGAGCTACCAGCGGAGTTGAGTGTTGTACATCTAGTATTTAACATCTTCATGCTTAAGAAGTGCTTGGGAGATCCCTAATTAGTTGTCCCAGTTGAAAGTGTTGGGATTAAGGACAACTTGTCTTGAATTAGGCATCATAGTCAAATGTACGATATTAAGCAATAGACATAATATACAATATGCCATGTATGATCAATGCTTAAGTAAAACATGCTTAAGTAACTCATACTTGTATAGGGTATCATATGTGAAGAAGAGACCAAGCTAGATTTACAAATGTACAATCCTTTGGTAGGTTAGTGATGGTACCGCCTCATCACTTAGGTGGATGAGTACTAACCCTTATCTAGTTTGGTGATAATGCCCATCACCAAGGTGGTTGAGTACTAACCCTCATCTAGGTTGAGGAGTACTAGCCCCCATCTAGGTTAATGATGATGCCACCCCATCACTTAGGTGGATGAGTACTAACCCTTATCTAGTTTGGTGATAATGCCCATCACCAAGGTGGTTGAGTACTAACCCTCATCTAGGTTGAGGAGTACTAGCCCCCATCTAGGTTAATGATGATGCCACCCCATCACTTAGGTGGATGAGTACTAACCCTCATCTAGGTTGAGGAGTACTAGCCCCCATCTAGGTTAATGATGATGCCACCCCATCACTTAGGTGGATGAGTACTAACCCTCATCTAGGTTGATGAGTACTAACCTCCATCTAGGTTAGTGATGATGCCGCCCCATCACTGGTGGAGAAGTACAAAAGCCTTCACTAGGTTATTTGGGTTCTTAGACCCCCCACCCCGAATTATAACATCATTCATATCATATCTCATGCTTGGGACCTTCAATTCCTCAATAAATCATAACTAGACATTTTATCAGACACTTAATAGGTGTGAAATGGTTATATAAGACCATGCAATTTAGAGATGAAATCATGCAAGTAAATCTATTGTAAATCATCAATCATCTTCTTGCAACACTCCCAAGGCATTCATATCAAAACCCCACATCAGAACTTCCAATAGATCTAAGATATATAGCTTACAACATAGCAAAATAGTCATAACTTTACATAGCTTTAACATAGTTCATAGACATGTTCATACTAGTAAACACATTTGTAAACTCAACTTTAAATCATGCAATTTAGGAAAAGGAAGCTTAGGTATCATGGGTGAAAGAAACCCACGAAAGAAACCCACGAAAGAAACCCACATACCTTAGGTCTAGAGTTGCTTGTAATTGAGATTGGGAAGAATGGAGGCTTGGAAATGATCTTTGAATCCAATCTTGTTCTTGGGTTTCCTTGAAATTGAATTAAGGCCTGATGGAGGCTTTTGAGAGAAGTGAGAGTGTATTTGAGATGAGAGTAATGAACTTGATGCTTTTGAAATATTGTTTAGGTCTTTTAAGAAGGTTAAGATAACATTGAAAGTCTAAAAAGGGCATTAGAGTAATTGAAATTTATGAAGACGCCATAAGTGAACAGATTGAAAATTTGGCAAAGTGTTATCTCACTAGAGAATTCACTGGCTGTGTGGCACTCCACGGGTCATGTGGAGTGCCCATGTGAAGTGCCTTAGTGAAAAAAATGGAAGTTGGGAAATTTGGAAAAAAATTGACGTCTCATCACTTTGACGGACCGCTTCACAGACCGTATGGCGTTACACGGACCATGTAGTGGTCCATCCCACCTCACTTAGACAAAATTAATGTTTTAGTCCACCACATGTCTAAGTGACATGGGCTATCCCACTCCACACGGCCCATCAAGTGCCCGTGGCACCACCCTTAGCCATATTTTCCCCAATTTTTAACAAGCTCCCTTTGGCACACCTTGTGGGCCATCCCCAAGGTCAGTGGTAAGTCACATGGCCTGTACCACTGGCCATGGAACCTTCCTTAGTGCCAACAATGGCATTTTACAATCCTAGCTTCCCCAAACGGCCCGTCAAAGGCCACACTGGCCGTCAAACAGTCCGTGTGACAACACTGCACAGGAGGGCCTAACGAAAACGATCATAACTCCTTCATCCGACCTCAGAATGAGGTGAAACCAAGTGCGTTGCAAAGCTAAGTCAAAGATATTTTATTTGAATTGTCGTGGGACAGCCAGTTCAAAATGTGCTAAGAGTTATGATAATTTAAAGTTGACGCTTGAATGAAACAACACCCAAGACTCAACTTGGAGGTAAGTCTTGAACTTGTTTAGGTACTAGGAGTGTCCCATGAATCTAGTACACCCCCAACCTAACCAAATGAGGCTTCAAACATGGATATACAAGAGCATAAAGTTACGAGGTGTCACATTCAGTAATGTTAAAGATTTCAGTTGAGAAAGCCAAGTAGTAAGCTGGGCTAAGTCCCCAAGAAAAACCCAGATTTTCAAGAACTTATGATCATTTAAGTATGAGCTACGTAAGTACTTTAGGAGTAGTATTGAGCACCGATATGAGGGAAAGTAGAATAAATTACTTGAACTCATAAACTATGTAGCCAGTATATGATAGGATCAAGAT
This sequence comes from Solanum virginianum, assembly GCA_000787875.1. Classification (NCBI taxonomy): domain Eukaryota; kingdom Viridiplantae; phylum Streptophyta; class Magnoliopsida; order Solanales; family Solanaceae; genus Solanum; species Solanum virginianum. The sequence continues at coordinate 36,311 of DF358214.1, forward strand.
ACATAAGTATTTTGGGAGTAGTACTGAGCACCGATATAGGTGAGAGTAGAATAAATTACTTGAACTCATAAACTATGTAGCCAGCATAGGATAGGATCGTACAATAGTACCTTCCTCATTAGCCACTGAGATGGCCCAGTTTTGGGATGGATCCACTCTCCTAGTTATTTGTCCCCTACCTTGGCAAAGTACAATATATCTCTGGAAGCATGGACAAGATGCTATATCACCACAAAGCTCATAGTGGTGGTTATCGGTTAGAGAAACTCCCTAAGCTAAGAAAATTATGTTTTGTTACTACTTTCAGCATATTATTGTTTTGTATGTTATTTTCAGCCTACTAGCCTTATGATTTTGTTTTTTTCATGATATATTATGGTATTCTGGTTTAAATATTTTGGCTATCTTACATACCGTACATTCTACATACTGACAACACCGTATGATTAGTATTTCAGTTTTCAGTTATTTAGATGTTGCTTTAAATTCTTTCTTATTTAGTTATGCAGACAACTTAGCTTATCTTATTGCTTTTATGGTCTTTTCCATCCTTATTAAGTCTTCCACTGAGTGAGTAGCTAGGCCAAGTGGTTCGCTTGGGACCAGAAATGGTTTTCGAGTGCCAACCACGTCCAGAGTGTAGGCTCGGGGCGTAACATAGTTATAGTGAGTAAGTTATGATGGGATTACTTATGCTGAGAGTAATTTTTATTGCTTGTTTGGTTTGTCATCTTCAAAATCCTATTCATTGCATAATTTCTAAGAATAACTTGTTTGTTTACAAAAATACCCTCCACCTTATTTAGTTTTTTTTTTAAAATATTTTCTTTGTGACCTTTAGCTATTCATTCTTAAAATAAAATTTTCATCCTATTTAATGTAAATAATTTTGTGTATGCATTTTCATGATTATGCCGTATGTTTTTTTAAAATTAAACTTTAATCTTACTTAACTTAAAAATAACATGGCCATCTTATTTAGCTTTAAATAAAATTTTCACCTTATTTAGCTTAAAAAATAAAACTTTTACCCCATTTAGCTTAGAAATAAAATTTTCATCTTATTTAGCTTAAAAATATAATTTTCATATAAGTTTGTTAAAGCGAAAAAATTATTATTAAATTTTAAAGTTATCTACATTTTAATTAATATATAGAATATAATTTTTTAGTGAGGAGTAAACTATTTAATTAAAAATATGTAATTTAATAGTAGAGTGAACATTTTAAGAGAAATCAAAATATATAAATAAACATAAGTATTAGACAAATAAGTTCAATTTATAATATATTCATAAATAGAAATTATATTTATAAAATGTAATTTTTGATTAAAAAATATGTTATCATAAAAATAATAATTAATTAAGGTTGTGAATGTTGTTATAAATATTATTAAAAATTATGTTAATATATATGAATATAAAAATAGTGTATAAAAGAGAGTTTAAAGGGGGTATATTTGGATTTTTACATACTTTATCCGAGGATAAACTATCTTGGGATTATTATTCCATCCCCAGGGAGGGATAACTTATCCCAGGACTAATTGTTAATCATGGGATAAGTTATCCCAAACTTTGCAACCAAAAAAATGAATTTAGGACCACTAAAAAGTTATCTTGTGATTAACCTTGCTTATCCATCACCCCAAACGACCCCTTATTTCATAATAGATCATTCTATATATTCTGAAAAATGTAATTACAAAGTTAAAAAAAATTTTAGTAATGAAACACGAAATTAAATCATAACTTTTGTGCCATACTTTCTAAATATAATTTTGTAACAGTCCGTCTTAAGATGAGAAGTCTCACATCGACAAAACATAGGAGAGATGCTGGGTGTATAGGTAAATAAGATTTACCTACTAGTGACACATTTTAAAGTCGTGCCAACAATATCACTAACGACTTGGGCCGTTACAAATTTGTTGGAAAACTACAAGGAATGATGGATTGATTTAGGAGATGCTTATCATGTTTTTACTAACAAAGGATTGTTTGCTTCCTTTACTGCAGATCTAGATGAGATTATCTTCAAGGAGCTGGAACAAATGTCTGAGGACGATTTTCTAAAAATAGTCTCTTAATAGTGCTCTCAATTGCATCAATTTAGTTTCTACTGCACTTTTGTTAAAAATAAATTTAAGTGTGTTTTATTTTTGGAAAAGTTGTAACTAGCAAGTAAGGAAATGGTACCCGACTGTGGGTGTTTTCAAAGTGAATGTAAGAGTTTTGAAATGAATAAAGTTGGACCATCTTTTTTTTTACATCAGTCAAATTATCACAACTCGTAACGCCATTAGAGGCACCCACACTAAATTATCACGGGGAGAATCAATCACGAAAGACAATACATAATCCAAATAATAACTTTAAACAATAGTTTAATAATAACATAAATATTCATAGCTATTATCATTATCAAAAAACATTGCAAAAATAATGTCACACCTCAAGTATTTACCTTGGGCTTGGCCAGCACTTGAAAATCATTTTTGGCCCCAAGTAAACTACTTCTCCTGGCTACTTTAATCAGCGGAAGACTTATATATTAAAAATGGGCTAGAACTTAATATACCACAAAGTTCAATAAAGTCTTGATAATGTTTAAGAATCTCAAAGTTGTCTCAAGAGCAAACTGAAAGAGTAATCTGAAACACTAAATACATTAGTCTATGAAGCCTCTATGGACTGATTCTAAAACAACCCCTTGGACAGGCACACAACTACTATAACTGGGTTAGAAATGACTGAAAGGTAAAGACATAAGGTGCCTCAAACTACAAAGAGGCCTCACTATTTGTTGACTAGGAATGTTGGATCTTCAACGGAGCACCTGTTGAGGATCTCTTCTATCACTTATGTCTGCATTATAAAAGATGCAGGCCCAAAATATGTTAGTACATGGGATGTACTAAAATGTCCCAAAAAACTCAGGATAACATGCTCAACTCAAAAATAACTCAGTAACAAAAGTAATACAATGTAAATGAAATATTTGAGTTAATACATAGATAAACATAACTCAATAAAATGAAAATAATATACTTTAACTTGGGGAATTTCTCTATTCGACAACTATCTGTATGAGCTCCATGATGATACGTCTTGTCCATGCTATTAAAGCCATCCAAGAAGGACAAACTTAACTTATTCATCCAACTCATAGGCCTTCTCAGAAGCAAGTGAGGAGTCATATTTTAAGGGAACTCATGCGTATGCTAAAAATAAAGTAAATAGGCTTCGTGTACAACTCATGCTGAAATTACAACTTAGGATACTTCTTCAACTCATCTCATAATTTAGACTTGATAGTTTTACATGATTTCCTTATAGTTCTAAATAAATAAGCACTATTTCTTGACTTAATAACTTAATTTGACAATAAACTAGTGTAGTGCAATAATTCACTCCAAAGAAATAATATATGGATAGTTCAAAAGAGTTTACTCAAAATAAAAAAAAGACTTGAACTCAATTCATAGTTTAATCTGGGTGGAAATAGATAGTAAATAGATATTAATATGAACTTAAAACAACTTTGGGAGCCTTATATAATTGAAGCATGAAAATTCTCCGGAAGAATTGAAGAAACTTTTCAACCCTAGCACTTCCCTTGTGACCCTAATTGCTTTTCTCTGATTATAGTACGTGAGTGTAGAGAGAATGAGCATGTGTCACTAATAATGGTCTTAAGGTAACCCCGAAACGACCAGGTTTTGATTAGAAAAGGATGAGATAAGATGAAATAGTCCCTCAATTAAAATGTCGATAGGGACTATGTGTAATGACCTCACTGTAAAGTATTATCTGCTCTTGGACCTAGCCCATCATGGATTTATCCCTTTGGGCACACCCCAAAAGGCACCTCACAGTTTATAAACCAGTCTTTTACTTATATACCTAGCAACTCTCTCGTGTTTTATCAATATGGCACTTCTCATCTTAAGATAGATTATCTTCAAGGAGCTGGAACAAATGTCTGAGGACGATTTTCTAAAAATAGTCTCTTAATAGTGCTCTCAATTGCATCAATTTAGTTTCTACTGCACTTTTGTTAAAAATACTGAGGTTTGCCCCACCGCATTGGATTTTTCTCGACTTAGCACTGATGTTTGCCCTGCCTCACTAGGATTCATCTAAATTCAATTTAAATTTGACCCACATCCACAAGGCTAATACAAGAGTAACTTTGATACCACCTGTAATGACCTGACCTAACATGTAAAGTATTTTCCACTCTTGGGCCTATCCCATCACGGATTTGTTCCTTTGGTCTCACCCCAAAAGGTGCCTCACAATATATAGACTAGTCCTTTACTTATATACCCAATATCTCTCTAATGTTTTGCTGATGTGGAGCTTCTCATCTCAAGATGGGTTGTTACACTTTGGTCATATGCATCATCTATAATACTTTCTATAGCTCATCAATGTAGTTCTCAAGATCCTCAATGGGCGTAGATCACATGAACTTGAGTGGGTTCATCCTCAAGAACTCTCGAACTATTGATGTTTCCTATACATCCTATCTACCTACTAAAAATGATGTTCAAGTGAATTTTTTGCATCTAAAAGTGAGGCTAAAATCTTTATGATTGCTTCTCTTATATACGTTTCATTGAAATTCGGAGATAAAAGTTCCCTAGGGGGAGATATTAAAATGCCCCAAAAGTGCCCGAAAATGTGCCAAAAAAATACCCATAATCGTAATTTCTATATATCTCAAAATCATGCATGATATTGTAAACTAACTCCATATTCATGATCAAGGGGAATAATTTAGTGGGAAAAGGGTATAACCACAATTTTGTAGCAAAAAATAGTTTTTTCAAAAATTCCTTATCCAGTGGCAATCCGCGCCTTATCTGCGATGCGCTAGGGGTGTGGATCAGTGTTATTTGTTGACTAAAAAACTGTTTCAGCCCAAGGGCCCTGGGGTCATAACCCCATGCCCTCCTATGCATAAAAAAACTTATACTTAGTCATTTTTCAACTCTATATCACTGAAGACACTCCCAAAATCCTCTCTAACACTCAGCCAAATATTTCATCCAAATTCAAGTGTCCCAACTCATTTTTAGATCTCAAGAACTTCATTCAAGCTGTAAGTTCTCATTCAAATCAACATTAAGGAAATCCGTAAATTTGAGGTATGTGGGCTTCAACCATTGGGTCCTTTCCCCATGGTTCCCAACCTTCCATTTTTTTAATGTAAATTGCATATTTTCAAGTTGGATTATCTAGGGTATCTCTTATTATGAATTGGAGTGTAAACTATGTTAGGGTTTCATGAAATATTGACTATTTAAACATGTTTTGAGCTATGAATCTATGGTCTACTATGAGATTTGATGATTCCAATCTATATTGCATAAGGGTTTTACTATGTGTTGGTGGATTGATTTGCCTTGTGTTTTCTCACACGATTTCACTCTTGAATTGCATGATTTTGAACTAGTATTATATACTCGCCATGTGTTTGATGAAATGTCTTATTAAGGATTCTTGAGCTATTTATGATATGTTACATGGCTTGTGAGTCAAGTAACTTTATGATGATGAAGGGGGATGAATGTATGTACTGAATAAATAAGAAGTATCTATAGTGTTGCAAGTTAACCACACCTTATTGGGAGGTGACATGCCTAACCACCTTATGAGGGGGTGACAAGCCTTGACCACCTTGTCAGGAGGTAACATGCCCACACTACCATGTTGAGAGATATATACCTTAACCATCTTATCGGGGGTGATATACCCGTACTACCACATTGAGGTGTATATACCTTGACCACCTTGTCGGGGGGTGACATACCCGTACTACCATGTTGAGGGGTATATACCTAGACCACCTTGTCAGGTGGTGACATGCCTGTGCTACCACATTGAGGGTTAGATACCTTGGCCACTTTGTCGGGGGTTGTATGCCCCTACTACCATGTTGAGGGGTAGATAGCTCAATCACCTTCCAAGGGGGTGATATGCCTTGGATTCCAAGTAATAGTTTTCTTAGTCTATGATGATGGTCCCTTCCTACATATGCATTATATTTTATACCAGCATCTTTTACTTCAAGAATTGATCATGCATGCCATATTAATATTATACTTATCCATTGCTTATACTATGCATTTTGGTTATATTGGCTTATGTCTTATTGCATTGCATCCTACATACTTAGTACATTTAAACATACTAACGCATACTCTATCTCTACATAATGTTACCATGTAGGAATCGGAGCACCTCTCGATCATCCCTTTGGTTGCTAGCTTTGGCATCTTGAAGATAAGCTTTTGGTAAGTCCTCAAATTCGAGAACACTAGCTATTCTACTCTTGCTTATGTTATTTCTCTATGATGATCTTTGATACTATGAGGGTGAGCCCGAAAAGTGTCTTGGCCCCCATCCAATCTATGTTTAGAGGTGTTGTTGGAACATTTGATGTACTTATGTTTTAAGCTTCGACTCTTTATGCTTTATGAATGTCAAGATTTTCCTTAGTTCCTTTTTTCCTAGTTTATATTCTTGTTGTTGTTTACTTTGCTTCCATGACCAAGGATGTGTAATTGATATGCTAAGAGGCTTGTTTGGGTCCCTTCGGGTTCCCATTTGTTGTATTTCATCTAGGCTCTAGGCTTGGGTCATGACAATTAAGGTAGGGAATTTAAGTTGGTTGACTTGGTTTCTAGGTTTGTGGGTTTTGTTTATGGTTTTACGGGTTCTATTTATGGGATTACGGGTTTTATTTCTGAGGTGTTGTTTAAATTTTGAACTTACTAAGATGTGGATTTTCCTTTTACGGGTTTTGTTATACAACTTTATGAGTTATGGATTTGATATTTGGTTGAACGAGTTAGGGTTTGTGGGTTTCCTTTGATTTGGTTGAATGACTTAGAGTTGGTTTGTGTTTTCTTTGACTATTATTGTTAGGATTTTCGAGTCAGGTTTTTCCAGTTAGGGTTTTTGAGTTATGGTTTTTAGGTTAGGGTTTTTAGGTTTTCTCTTATTATGTACAACCTACTTCTTCATTTGCATGTTGTAATATATAATATTGTCTGTTTCTTTTAAGATTTATTGGTTAATCTTTATACAAATTTTTGTTTATGTATAAGTATTAGATTTGCATGTTACGATTTTGGGGGTTTTGTAATAGGTTGTTTAGGGTTTTTATAAGAGGTGGTTCGGTTTTGGGGCTTTTTTTGGTAACAAATTGAAATGTCGTCCCAATTTTTTATTCATGAATATAGTCCCAACTTTAAAAGGTCATTGCTTTTAATTTGTTTATTGTGTTGGTGTGCCTATTTTTTTACTTTATATTTTCTTATGGTTTAGTCTATTTATTCTTCTAATATATTAATATATTTTCTTGTAATTCATTTCAGGTTATCTAAAATGGTTCTAGTTAATTTAGTATTTCACCATTGTGGAGAATAGATTAGAGAGCCTAAGTTAAACTATGATAGAAAACTTGTTCATGAATGGGAAGGTTATGATTCTGATCTCTTGTCTTTTATAGATATTACTAATGAGTACACTATTAAATTGGGATATGTGGGTTTTCAACAATTAATTGTATTTATCCTTTCTGGAAAATTCTATGAAATTGAAGGTGATGAGGGTATTTGAACATTATTATTCTTTGTCAATGATAGCTTTGATATTGTAAACTTGTTTGTTGTTGAGGATAGTGATTAGCTGTTGATGTTGAAAATATAACTAAATTAAGATAGTTTGAGATTGATATTGAGGTAGAAATAGATGAATCAGTTTCTGAGTTTACCTCAGATGGTACTGATGATAACTGTGATATTTCTACTGTTGATTCTAATTATAATTCTGAGAAAATAGATGTTCTAGTAAAACAAATAAAGAGGGTAATCAATGATCAATGATTATAAGGATTCACATAGGTCAATGTCATTTAAGGATATAGCTCAAGCTAGGAGATACATTAGCTTGCATGAATTGGCTAATGGCTATAACCTAATCATTAAAAAGAGTGACTCTAAAAGATTTAGAGTTATTTGCAAAGAAGAATACAATTTTGTATGCTTAATATATGGTGAGAGATATTCTCTTGGTGTTAGAGTGAAAACCTTGAAAGGAGAGCATAAATGTGATGATCCATGCAGGAATTACAAAGTTAGTGCAACTACAATTACTTACTACTTCAAGGAGAAGTTACAGGCTAATCCCAAATACAAAATCAAGAAAATAAAAGTTGATCTCAAAAGTGCTTTTTAACATTAATGCTCATTTTGAGAAGTGTAAGAGAGCTAAGAGAGTGATACTGGAAAAGATAGAGGATAGTTTCTATGATGATTACAAAAAATTGGTAGGCTATAGAAATACTTAAAGGAGAGTAATCCTGGTAGTGATATTGTATTTAAGGTTTCAAGGGATGAATCTGGAAAAAGAAAATTTTTGAGAATGTACATCTGTTTTGATGCAATGAAGAATGATTTTAGGAATAGATTGAAACCTTTCATTGGCCTGGATGATACCTTTCTGAAAGGTAAAGCCAAAGGTCAGCTCTTATGTGCTATTGGTCAAGACTCAATGAACTACTCCTACCCTATTGGATGGGCTGTTGTGGACAAAGAATGCAAAATTACTTGGCTTTGGTTCTTGGAATTGCTTAAGAAGTCTTTGAACAACAACAATGGAGAAGGAATCACATTTATATCTGATATGCAAAAGGTACATCTAAGTTGCTTATTTCTTTATCAGTTTGAAGTTATTTCTCACTGTTTGAATCAGTTAGTAATTGAAGTTGTTAATCCCTATTAGTATATGTTAGTAATTGATTACTTTGTTAGTTTGAAGTTGTTTCTCACTATTAATATTAATTAGTAATTGAAGTTGTTAGTCCCTGTTAGTATCTATTAGTACTTGATTACTTGCTTTGTTAGTTTAAAGTTGTTAGTCACTATTAGTATCTGTTACTTTCTTTGTTAGTTTGAAGTTTTTAGTCCCTGTTAGTACCAGTTAGTGTTATTGTTACTATTGGTCCATTTATGACTGCTTTGCATGGATTAATTGAAGATGTTAGAGATGTTGTACCCATTTCCATGCATAGATATTGTGTTAGACACGTAGAGGCCAATTGGAGAAAAAAAGGGAAATAAATCTCTACTATTGTCTAAGATAATGTGGTGGTGTGAATAGAGCACCTACAAAGAGGAATTGAATGTTCATTTGAAGACATTAGGTACTGTATCTCCACAAGCAAAAGATGATTTGTTGCATTATCCAATACAGTGTTGGTGTAAAGTTTTCCTAGACACTGTTTGCAAGAATAATTAGGTGGAAAATAATTTGGCTGAGTCATTCAACTCTTGGATAGTGGAAGCAAGACAAAAACTAACAATTGAGATGCTTGAAGATATCAGAATCAAGGTTATGAATCATTTTGTGAAAAATGAAGAAAAGATGTTGAGTTAGAGCAGTGAATGGAGTCCAACAACTATTAAAATGTATGATTAATATCCAAAGATTGCTAATGTGCGTGAGTTACACTTTAATGAAGATGGTGGATTTGAGGTGAGTAAAGGAATTGATAGGTACATTATCAGTTTGAAAAACAAAAAATGCACTTGTAGGGTATGGGACCTTACAGGAATACCATGTCCCCATTCCATCAAGGCACTTCTTTACAAGAACATTGATCCATTGAATGAGATCCACTAGTGGTACTCCAAGGAGGCATATCTCTTGACTTACTATTCTAAGCTATAACCTATACCTGGTCAAAAATTTTGGAAAATTGAACCTGAACCAGAATAAGAAATGGAACCAATTGAGTTGGTAAGTTTAGTTTGCAAACCTAAAGTGACTAGAAATATAGATAAGGATGAAGCATGTAAGAGACAAACTGAGTGGGTTTATAAGGATCCAGATTTTCGTATAGCTTTAGTGATGCTTGTAATTTGGTTTTTAAAAGTTTTGAGCCAACATAACACCTTATCAAAGCCTCCATGAGCTATGTGACCCCTTATATGGGACCCCCAAATCAGATTAAACACCTTCATTACTATTTGTTCTTATTCTAAGAACTTAGCTTCTCATTCACTTGCTCAAACACTTGTTGAATCCTTTTTTCAAACTCTAATCGGTGGATTCTCGTGGAACCTCCAAGCTTGATCTAAGTTCAATTTTAATCCTTTAGTTCAACCTTATTTATGTTGTTTTAGGCTATCATGGGTCTCCTACATCAAGCCAAGTTCAAAGAAATTCCATCGGCTAAGTTTTTCACAAGTACCGATAGAAGGGTCAACTTTAAAGGGTCATATCTCTTAGATTAAAAGGAACTAGGTGTCCCACGACCTATCAAATTAAACTCTTTAAATTAGCTTTCCAAGTCACTTTGTTTCACCTCATTTAAAGTTCGGATAAAGAAGTTAAACCAATTTTTGTAATGCTCTCGTATGCTGTGTTGTCACCATTTCTCTAAGGCAAGCCACACGGGAACCCACATGGGCCATGTGGCATCCCATGAACCATGGAGATGGCATTGGGCCTGAAATGGCCATTTTTTGGCCAAGTAATATACCACTACCAGCCATACGAATCGTGTGGTGTGGTACGGGCTGTGAGCCCTCCGTGAGGCTTTTGGAGTGAAACTTTTTCTAATTTTTGAGCCAAGATCCAATTTCTAGATTTTTGCCTAAGAGTAGTCTCATGATCACTCCACAGGAAACGTGGAGTGCAACACGGGCTATGAGGCCTCAAGTGAGGTGACACTTTTTCATTTTTCTCTCTGTTTCATTAATGGTGTTTCCGTAAATTTGGTTATTTCTATTAGTCTTTGGGGATCTCCTATGCTATATAATGACCTTCCAAAGACCTAAAAACCCTATTCAATTATTCACACACACTCTCTCACACATTAAAAGACTCTCTCAAATCCTCTCAAGGGTTCTTAAAGATTTTTAACTTGGGAATCAAGACACATTCAATTCTTCATCAATTTTTCTCTTGGGTGCTCTTCATCTTGTGAAGGTATGTGGGTTTTGATCCTTGATTTCCTTTCAATCAAGGAGACCCAAACTATTTTCAAACAATTTCATGAATTTCTAGCTTACTGTAAATTGGGGATTTGAATAATATGATACCTTAAATTCAAATAGTATATGGGTTATGTTTATTTACTGATTTTAAATTGGTTTGAATTATAAAATGATGATTTACATTAGTTTATGAAATTATGTATATGTATGCCCCTTTTTAAGACTTGTTTATGCATGAGTAATCTTATGTTGAATTTAAATATGTATTTAATGGTGTGTTTACTTCAATTTCACATTATATTGTTGATTTTAGATTTAATCCTAATTAACTATGCCTTCCTCAAATAATTCATAGCATTTGCACACATGACATTAGACTATTTTGAGAAATTATGATATGGGTTAAGCCCAATTATGTTTTATGATATGATTTTGATATGATATTGGTTAAGGGAAGAATATGATCACATATATATCTGGTGATTATGGCTCTTTGAGTATTTTGGGTACTTGCACCATCTTGTATATGAATGGGCTATTCCTATGCATGAGTATTATGACTATGAACTATGATTTTTGGTATTTGAGCCTAAGTATGAATTACTAGGAATGGTATTTAGCTTTAAAGATTAAGGATATATTGAAATGATCTTGGAAATGAATATTGTCTTTTGAAGCATGTATATATATACGTATATGTAATCCTCTCTCTTTCCTCAAACTATGTGCCTAGCATAGGTTTTTCTTTCTGAAATAGAAGTTGTCCAGTAAGGAAATATGCCTCTAAAATGGGAGTTGTCCCATAAGGAAATGACATGATATGATATGACTTGATATGCTATATGTGAAAATCCTATCCGTACATGGAAGGGCAATGCATCTATTACAGGAAAAATGTTAGTGGAGTTTAGGGTAGCAAAACTCAAGGCAAAGAAGGGTAATGGGAAGGAATGGGAGTTGTCCCGTAAGGAAGGTTGCTTTATACAAATGGGAGTTGTCTCGTAAGGTGAAGTATGGTTTACCTTTGGCAAGTAGACCACCTCTTTACCGATGAAGAGATTTCATCGAGATTCTAAGTAATAGCTCACTTGGTCTACTCATGTCAGTTAAGGTCACATCCCCCCTATATATATGAGCATCATTTGCACTTCATGCATCATGCGCTTCATAGCATGTTGTTATATCTCTTTCTATATTATGTGCCCTTGCCATCTAACATTGTATGCAGTTTTGGTAAGTTACATGCATTGCAACCCGCATACTTAGTACATTCAAATGTACTAACACATATTTTTGCCTATATGATCTCACTATATAGGGACCGGAGATTACTTTCATCCACCGTTCGATGGCTAGATCAGATTTTAAGACATTGGTTGTGGTGAGTCCTATCTTTGAAGGACAAGCCGTCATTCCTCTACCTTAAGTTGCTTTTGTTTATGTTATCTATACTTGAGGGTGAGTCTAGAACATGTCTTGGCTCCCATCCTATCTTATAACTAGAGGCATTGTTGGACATCTTATAGACTATCATCAGATTATGTGTTGTGTGTTGTATTTGAACCTTATGATCATGGTTATCTTTTGGTTACGGTTATCATGGATTGATTATGGGAATTATAATATGTATATGTATATTTGATGTGGAAATATGGAAGATCCTAGTCCCAAATTGCCCCATAGCGTGAGTCATACTTACCCGCTCCTTAGTCATTATGTGATATATGCTATGTAAATTAATGCTAATCCCTTTCCCTAAGATATCCCCATAGTGTGAGTCCTACTTTTTCGTTCCATAGAACTATGTGTTTAATTTTGAATGTGCTTATGAACCGATGATGTGAATTTTGGTACCTTGAGGCTTGCTTGGGGACTCTCGGGTTCCCATTTTCTGTGTCACTCCTAGACCCTAGGTTCAAGTCGTGATAGTGTTGCACCAAGGAGAGAGAAAAAATAACCTGTTCAACCTTTAGGATTGCTGACATAATACTAAAGGCTGTCATAATGTAACCATCTCTTTTTTGTAAGGTAGCCACTTATTTTACATATATCTATGTATATTAGTCTAATAAGTTGTTTTGTTATTTTATCAGTTTATCAAAATAAGTCATGAAAGTGTAGACACTTCTAAGGATGGAAATCTAAGACTAAGAAGCAAAAGGTAAGAATCAGTAGCAGAAGTTGGATAATTTCTAATGTGACATATATGTTTGTTTTATATATCTTTTATTTAATCAGTGTAACAACAAAAGTGATAAAGGTGAAGGAACTTCTAAGGATGGACAATTTAACAACAAGAAACAGAAAGTAAGACATAGAAAATTAGATTGTATTTTTTTAAAGACTGACCTGACCAACTGATTTTTATCTTTTTATTTCTTTAACATATGGATAAGTAATGCAGCAAGGGAAAGAAAAAAACAAAGGAGAAGCATCAGACACTAATTGATGAAGATGATGTAGAGGAGGAAATTTCCTTGTCTGCTCCCCAACCTAGTCTAGATGCTGCCGTATAGGATATTTCATTGTCTTCTCCCCAGCCTAGTCAAGATGCTGCAGAAGAGGATATTTTCTTGTCTGCTCCCCAACCTATTCAAGATGCTGTAGTAGATGACATCATGTTTGATCCCTAACCTAGTCAAGATACTGCAATAGAGGACATCTTCATGTTTGATCCATCTTTATGGAAAGACACTACATCTTCAAGTACATGGAAGGGCAATGCATCTGCAACTAGAATGTTATTGCAGCAATTCAGAGTAAGAAGACTGAATACTAGATTAGCTACTTATAAAATATATTTTCTTCTTATGATATATTGTTGTTATTTGATCAGATGGACAAGAGAAAGAAGAAACAAAAAGAGGCATACAGGACACTAGTTTATGAAGAAAATGATGAGCCTAATTTTAGTCTAGAAGTTGATGAGGCTGATTTTGGAAGTGGAGGTGAGGAAGATATACCTTGGAAGCTAAAAGATTTTTTAGATTGAAGTCTAGAATCCAACAAAAATAGAAACAGACACAACCTATTGGATGTAGACGAATCAACTTTCTTGATAATTTACTTACATCAGCTGACTTGTATGCACCAACAGGGCTTACATGGAAGGGCAATGCATCTATTACAGGAAAAATGTTAGTGGAGTTTAGGGTAGCAAAACTCAAGGCAAAGAAGGGTAATGGGAAGGCACAACAGTAAAGGAAATATATTGATTGTGTTTTGTGATACATGTTTTTGGGGATTATAATGTAATCAATAGAGTTGTTCATATGTTAGACACTTGTTCATATGTTAGACTTTTGTTCATGTGTTAGACTTTTGTTCGTATGTTAAACTTTTGTATAGATGTGATGATATGAACTATGAACAGTAGCGAAAGAATTGCTTATATATGACGTACTGATCAAACTTCTTAACGTTCAAATGGTTTTTATCAATATATATGAAGTGTTCAGTTCAAGTAGTATATGTATTAGTGCCCCGAATCTTTTGTTAACTAAATCTGTTCATATGTTCCATTTATTTTCAAAAATTGGTATATGTATAAGTGCCCAAACAACCCAGAATTAGTTGGTTATATGGGATTTTTAGTAGTATCCTAATGTTTATTTGTAGTTGTTGTATCACAAAAATTACTTTGATCAGTCCATTCATCTATAAATCAAAATAATCAACTTAAGATAATTTAACATTAAAGGGCAAAGAATCAATTGAACATTACTTCATATATCACCATAAATCAGATCAATCAACTTAACATAACTTAACAATAAAAGGCAAGGATTCAATTGAACATTCATATATCAAATCAAAAAACGAGTACATTCACCAATGAGTACATTCATCAACAAAACACTTAACAAGAGCTTCTTGTTACTAAACAACTAAAATCATATTCTAATTTTATATTCTAATTTTACTTTTTCATCAAGGCAACTAGAAATCCAGCAAAAAAATAAAAAATCATAAATATCTTACTATACTTCTCTTCAAATGTTCTAACTTTGTCGACTTTCACATCATTATTTATCTCCAACATAGCAATTTTTTTCGACAACTGAACTACTTCAATCTTCAAACTCTCACTTTCAATCTTCAATTTTTCCATTGTAATCTAAGAAATTGACTTACATCTGGACGAGAACATCTGAAAAATCTTTTTCCTAGATTAGAAGTAGTGCTCAAAATCAGACTTTTGGCAACCAAACCGCAACCACATTTTCTATAAGACGAAGAACTATTTTGTGACATTACGAGGAACTAAAGGAAAGAAGTGAAGAAAGAAGAATAACAAAACCCATAAAAATTAGTAAGAATAAAATCCAAATAAAAAATTCTAACTCATGAAAACGTATAGAAAGCCAAATAAAATAAACAATTCTAACTTAAAATTCAAACCTTCGCAATGTCAGCGAGCAAGTTGCAGAGGAGTTCGTTCAGATGCTTAGGAAGAGGGAGGAAAGGTTCGTTCAGTTAGTTCTAGGTTAAGAGTATGTGAGAAATGAATTGGGTTAGTTTAATTTAGTATATAATTTAGGACGAGTCGAGTTTGGGTTGAGTATTAAAAAAAAGTGGGTTAAATGTCTCTATTTGGGGCATTTTGTCCAATTAAGGGCATATGTGGTGAGAATTATAACAACAAGGGTATAAATAAATTAGTTTTAACGATAAATATTTAGTCAAACAATAGTCAATACTTTAGGGGTATTTTTGACCCTATTCCCTTTAATCTAATTAAGATTTGAAAATTAGTCAGATTGACTTTGAAAAAACTTACACTGGGAAGTACTTTATTTGCATTAATAAGTTAGGAATATCTAACTTATGATATTTGGCTTATTTTTGTTTATTTGATTTTAAAAATAAATGTTTATAAATATTTTTTATTTTATTCAAATACTACAAAAATATTTAAAAACAACTTTGACTTAAAAGCACTCAAAATAAGCTAAGTCAAATAAGTCCAGTTCATTTTCATTTTGTCTAAATTCTTCCTTGGATTCACAACATATGAAATAAGTTAAATTTAGAGGTTTTTTATGTAATGACTAGCCATGTCCTCATTCCAAACTGCTTAAAGTTTTCTATGTGAAAGCTTACAAGGAAAGCAGATTAATCCTTAATGGAAGAAGCTAGAGAAATGTAGTGATTTTACAAGGAAGGTACTTGGAATATTCTAAGTTTATAGTGTATTCTAAAGAAAAAACTTATTTAAAAATATATAAGGATTAGTTTTATCATTATTTACATATTAGTCCCTGACTAAGTAGTATAAAGAGAGGGACACACATTCGTAAAGTATCAAACAAAAAATAATGAAAGTTCTCTATAACACAATTCTTCCTAACAATTCTCTTAAATTGTACTATAATTATCTTAGCGATTCGTAGAGTCTTAGGCTGATGTGGAATAACAAGATTGTGAGCAAGTGGTGCAAGATTGTGAGAAAGTTACCAAGTTCTTACTTAATGACTAAGGACATGGAAATATGGTATTAGAGCAAAGTTGCAACTTAGAAAATGGAAAACAATGGAGAAATCAATGTTGCTAACACCCAAGCCGATTTCACCCACGAAGCAGTCAACAAGAAGGGTTATAGCAAAAGAGAATATAGCCAACAACAACCAGAAGGTACCGCTCGAGGTTGAGCAAATAAAGGACTTACTTTCCCAAGAACATTCGACCACTGAGACAAGTGAGGATAATTTAGAGGTCCTACTCGAGGATGTCTCAATTGGTAGAGAGCGGTTCAGGAAAGGTTAATGCGGGAATAGATGTAGTCAAGACATTGGGCCAACATTTGGGGAGGTTGAGGGTAGTCTAAGAAATCTTGAGGTACATACTCTTTAGGAGATCAAGAGCATCTAAAATAATTTGGATAAGCGTACACAACTAAAAATAGAGATGAGATGGACTGTCACTATCTTAGAGTGCAAATTCATGGAGGCATTGAGCACTATCGGTGCTATGAAGGAAAATAGTGTACACCCCCTAAAATATCCTAACTTGGATAGCCTAAAAGATCCTAGAAATGCTTAAGAAACCTGTCACTCCACTGACCATAAGAGGGCTTCTACAACTCATAGGTTGGCCTTGTGGTTCCTTTTCACACTTGGAGAAGTTTCAAGTTTTAGGAAGTCATCCTTTGAGATTTGATCCTTAACTTGATCTTCTTCGATCTTCAAAAGAACCTCTCTAAAACGGCCTTCTGTAACTTGGCCCAACTGGTTATCAAATTTTGCGGGAGCTTAGATAGCCATAGCGCTGCATCGCTTATTAGAGATAACGTGAAGACACGAAGTCCAGAACATCTATAGACAGATTTTGAGTCCCAATTGCACTCTTATAGAAAAATACAATATTGTATAGATGGCTATGCTGATCCTCTGATGGAAGGCTCACAAATAGCCCACGATTCTGCAACATCTGAAGCAACTCACTCGAAACCACAAAATTTGTGCCACCCGGTAGTGGCGGTAACACAATAGCTCTTGTAATATCCATAGCCATAGGATTTAGCCGATATTGGTTCCATTGATCACCTTCAACATTAAGGTCCTGTGGCTATGGATTAATATCCTTAAGCGGAGGTGGTTATTATCATTCTCATTCTGATTCTGCTTCTGATTCAGAGTTGAATTAACCATGTTATTTACGTTGTCTTGGGCCATTATTCTCAATGTTCTCTAGATCTCTGGATCAAATGGAGTCAAGAGAATGCCTTGACTTCACATGTTATGCATATACTACACCTGCACACTGAAATAAACAAAAACAACAAAAATGTAAAATATGGGAAACAAGGATTAATTCTTGAATTTCTCAAATTAAACAAATCTAGCTGTATTCCCTGACAATGGTTCCAAAATCTTGATGTCATCTAAGCTACACCTCCTTTTTAAAGGCTAACATGATCGTTGTCATGATATATAACCTAACCAAGGTAAGGGTTGATCCCACAGGGAATATAGTAGACATAGAAGAATTCAAGCAATTCGCGTGGATTAACCTACTTATCTTCCTTGAGGGTTTTTATTTTGTAAAACTATGAAAAGAAATCCTAAACTAAGGGAAGTGTGAGATCAGTATGAAGAGTAACTAGGGTATTATGTTCCCTATGATTCCCTAACTCGATATTATCAGATGATCAAATTCTTTTCCAGTGTGTAGCATGTGGTAAGTTAAGTTTACCAAACCCTTTGATCCAGGCGAGAGGCAAATTTCACTACATGATTTGATCCATCCTCGTAGTGTGACATTACTAACCCTTACCTATTGTTCCAGTACAAGCTCCCCTTGATCCAGTTTGGTTGATTAGACGAGAAACATCAATTAAATCCTGTTAATTAATCTCTTTTTCGATTCATTACTACCTTGATCTAGTCAGTAACACTAGGTGAGTTTTAACATTGGCCAACATTAAAAAGCATTCAAACCAAAGAGAATTAATAAATACATGCATGCACACTTTCCAAGTAATATGAATTATCTGGTTTTACCTTGTTAGTTTTTCATTGTTCCTACAACCCTGGTTGTGGATTCAGCTACTCATTATTAGTGTAGATACTAGAATCATGATTTTAAATAACATAATTGAGCACTTAGACAATGGAATTAAGAACAATAAATCCAAGCTGTTCACCCAGAATCACAAGATTGAATTAAGCACACAAAATAATGTTTCACAAGTGTCTTATAATATTTCTCTCAAGCTCTTTACTACTGTCTTCTGTTCCCTATGAAAATAACCTAAAAGAAATATTTATAGTATTTAAAATACAAAACCAAAATGGAATAGGAAAACTGGGTGGCAGGCTCTACGTCACTTCTACGGGCCATATAAAGTTTTACGACTTATAGTCGGGGCTTCGTGAATTTCTTCAGCAAATCAAGGGATGCCTTCTACATGACCTATATTCAGGATGTATAAAGTTCTACAGCCTATAAAGGGTTTCCTATGATGACTTTTTAGAAAATCCCCACTTTCTGATCCTCCGGGCACGATACCAAGCCTACGACTTGTAGGAACTTTTACGGCTCATTTGTGTGTTCGTAGGCTCAACTTAAGAAAATCACCCTTCACTAGATTTTGGTACAAAAGTAATTAAGACTCATGGAATTTTCCATGGCCCATAAAGGGTCTCGTATATCAGCACTTTCTGTAACTTTTGCACACTTTGTCCAAAAATCATGCCAATCCTATAATCCTGTGAAAAAAACATAAAAACATATCAAACCTACTAATATCGTGTTGAGAACACACAAAATTCCATGTTTTAAGTATCAAAAGTGTTGCATTTTGGCAGAATATCAGACCCTTCCATAACGAGCCTTGCAAGAGCCCCAGGTGTCTGGTAGTGCCACAGGATGCCTGTTATGATTTTATGGGCCAAACAATAGGAAACAGACAATTTCAATAGTTCTTCATGGGTGTTAGCCTATAATTGTTGACGCTACTCGGGGATTGGGGCCAACTTCCTCAAAATATTGCACCCACTCATCCGTAACAAGCTAGGAAAGAGCCCCAGGTAGCTTTGCAGCTCCATAAGACTCTCGATAGGATTTTAATGGGTAAAGCAATAGGAAATAAGTGATTTTGATAGTTTTTCGTGGGTGTTAGCCTACAATTTTATCATGCTGCCTAGGACTCGGGGCTAATATTCCTAAAAAATTACATTGACCCATCTATAATAAGCCCCGTAAGAGCTGGAATGCCTTGACTTCACATGTTATGCATATACTACACCTGCACACTGAAATAAACAAAAACAACAAAAG